>JAKOGI010000376.1:362500-577500 GCA_029747015.1 Carnegiea gigantea
GCAAAGTCAACCACGGCCTCAACCCCGTATGCAATGCACTCTCGACGAACCGCGTGGTGTGAGGAGCAGGAGTAGACCTCAGGGCCTCGAAGGAAAGCTTCCACACAATGACGAACCGCGAAGTGTCGTTCCGATCCCGAACGTACTCGAGGTCCCCCTCAGGATAAGTACAACTAGCGGTCTTGCCAGCACGAGCAGACTCCACCTTGATCCCCTGGGGTTGGTCTTCCCCGAAGAAGTGCATCGCTGGTGGAAGTGGAAAGGCGTCCAAAGACCCCATTGAGGTGTCCGGCACGGCTGATCGGACCGGCCCTGTTCCTTTTCTCACCTCATTTGGTACAGAGGTTGTCAATGCTTCGCACTATAGGAAAGTGAAAATGCCAATCATGGACCTATATGCGGGGACCACCAACCTGCAGGAGTATTTTGGCGGTGTACAAGGTACAGACGTACATCCAAGATGTAGACGATGCCGCGTACTGCCGATTCTTTCCCGCTACCCTGAAGAGGGTGGCAAAGTCTTGGTTCAACTGCTTGACACCGGGAAGCGTCTCATGTTTCCGAGATTTGGCCGATACATTTGTTGGCCAATTCATTGTCAGCCACAAGGAGAGGCGAACCAGCATCCACCTCTCTAAGGTCAAACAAGGGCCGTAGGAGTCCCTAGCAGACTTCATCAAGCGCTTTCATCAGGAGGAGGTCTTAATTCTTGACCTGGAAGATGAGGTGGCATACAACTCCTTTTTAAATGGTTTGAATAATGGACGGTTCAAGTTTTCTTTAGCAGAGAAGAAGGAGACCACTCTAGTAGAGGCATTGAGGGAAGGTGCTGACTTCATCTGTGCCACAAAGGTCTGTGCTAAAGGTGCAGACGCCTCAAAGAAGACTAAGGTTCCCATCGATAGAATTCTGGCCGAGGTGACAAAAGACCGTGGCGGGAGGGTGTCGACCCACAGTTCACTACGGACTCTCGTAGCATCCTCATGGAAGTTAGGAGGCACACAATGCTGAAAAGACTGCTCCCGATGACCTCACCACCAAAACCCCACAATGCGCAGAAGTATTGCCAGTTCCACGAGTATAATCATGACCGCCAAGTGCTGGGAGCTCAGGAAGGCCCTTTATGAGTTGGAGGATAAAGGTTAGATTAACTGGCTTTCAAAGAGGAGCTGCGCTTCCTTCTAAAAGAACGTACCCAAGCACGGCCCGAGCTCAGAGACGAAGAATGCTCCATGAAAATAGTGGCCACTATCGCTGGGGGATACGCGGAAGGCATCACATGGTCTGCCTGGAAGGCCTAGCTTCGAGGGGCCTAGCAGGTCCTCACGGCCAAGCACGACAGCTAAATTATAGTGCCCACAATGGTGTTCGGTGGGGGAGAAGGCCCACGCTTCACCTCCTCGCACTATGATCCAATACTGCTAGAAATGAAGGTGGTCAGCGCCATTGCGTGGAGAATTCTTGTTGACACGGGAAGCTCAGCGGACATCATCACTTGGGACTGTTTGAAGAAACTGAAATATTCGAGGAGGAAAATCGTTTCCTTAGTACACCCCATCGTAGGATTCGGGGGACAAGAGGTTTACCCCACAGGGATGATCCATATCCCCTTGCGCTTTGCAGATAAGGCAAAAGCTAGAACCCTGGAGGTAGACTTCTTAGTCGTCGATGCACCCGTATCTTACAGACGTCATCCTAGGCAGCCTACCTTGCATAAGATAAAGGCCGTCATCGCCCCATACTTGCTCCAACTTCAATTGGAGGCCAGTGGTGGAAGCGTGGGCATAATGCAAGGGGACCAATGGCCGGCCCGAGAATGCTATCTCGTTAGCATCTGCCCGCTGGTAGAGCGGACGGCTAAATAAGGGGCTGGCAGACTCCCACCGCCAGACAAGAGGGCACAACCCAGGCCACCTCCTTCAATGGACGAGGCCCTGATCATACATACGGTAACTACGGCTGAACCAGAGCGACCTCGCCCGGAAGCCACAGATGGACTTGAGCAAATTCCACTTGACAAGAGGCACCCCAACTGCACGGTCCAATTGGGTAGGGAGATGGAGACTCTTACCCGCCATTCCTTGGTTACCCTCTTACAGGAATACCATGATGTCTTCGCCTTTGGCCCCGAAGAGATACCCGGTATTGACCTTACCATCATGGAGCACAAGTTGAACGTTGATGCCACTCACAAACCTGCTGTCTAGAAGAAGCGGTAGAAGGCAGGGTTCGTTAGGGGATGTCGAATGTTATCTTATTTAAAAAGCCCAATGGGACTTGGAGAATGTACATAGATTTCACTTACTTAAACAAAGGCTATCCAAAGGATAGCTACCCCCTCCTAAAGATCGACAGACTAGTAGATGCCACATCCGGGCATACCCTATTAAGCTTCATTGACGTCTTCTCAAGGTATCACCAGATACCCCTATACCCCAAAGACTAAGAGAAAACCGCGTTCATAGCCGATCGCGGTCTGTATTGCTACAAGGTAATGTTGTTTGGGTTGAAGAACGAGGGAGCCACTTACCAATGACTGTCGAGCCCCTTATCGGGAGAACCATGGACATTTACGTAGATGACAAAGGCATGGTCGACGACGAGCACAGCTAGGACCTATGAAAAATGTTCGACATCCTTCGAACGTTCCGGATGAAGCTCAACCCAAAGAAATGCGTGTTGGGGTCAGATTCGGCAAATTCCTCGGCAGCCAAGGGAATGAAGCTAATTGGGACAAAATCCAGGCCATATTAGACATGAAGCCACCATGTAACGTTAAGGAGGTCCAACGATGAACAAGATGTATCGCGGCCCTGGGACGGTTCATGGCCCGATCCGCCAACAAATGCCAGCCTTTCTTCCGCATGAGACAAGGAGGCTGATGAGGCCTTCCAAGCACTGAAGACATGCTTGGCTCATTTGCCCAAGATAGCCAGTCCTCTCCCAGGACAAAAGCTCCTCCTTTATTTGGCCGTTTTAGAACAGGCCATAAGTGCGGTCCTGGTAGTGGAGAGAGCCAAAGAGCAGATGCTAGTGTACTATATAAGCCACACCTTCGCAGGGGCCGAAGTGAATTACCCTCTTACAGAAAAGTTTGTTTACAAATTGGTAATGGTCAACCAAAAGTTATGGCTTTACTTTAAAGCACATAGAGTGACCGTCTTTACTGACCAACCCCTAAAGAATGTCAGGAAGGTCAAAGACATGTATGGATTTGTCATTTGCCTAACCTGTTAGTTACTAGTCTTAGCTCTTCTCTTTCTTATTAATTCTTTCTACTAGAACTTTAGAAACCGGTCCTTTAAATGCTGGACGCTTCCGAACGGGTCCCAAAGTGGGCGATGGAATTGTCGCGGTATGACCTCACCGGTCGAGACTCAGCGGGCCATTAAAGCACAGGCTCTGGCAGACTTCCTGGCTGAGAATACCAACACCATTGCGGATAGTGGTTCAACCACTCCTTCTTGGAACCTTTACATAGACAACTCGTCCACATAGGATGGGAGTGGGGCTGGCCTGATTATTGAGAGCCCCGAGGGGAGCGGTATGAGCATGCCTTGAAGTTTATGTTCAAAGAATCAAACAATAGGCTAAATACGAGGCGTTGATAGTGGGTGTAGAGTTGTGCTACACCGCGGGGTCAGACTCGGTCCGAGCATTTTCGGACTCTTAGCTCATAGTTAGCCAACTCAATAGAGAATACGAAGCGAAGGATGACACAATGACAGCTTATGTCGTCCGGGTACGCGAGGCCACCAAGTGGCTGGAGCACTTGTCAATCACCCACATATTACAGTCTGAGAATCGACAAGCCGACGCACTGTCCAAGTGAGCTAGCTCTCTGAGGATAGGACGCCAAAACACATTCAATGGGAGACTTTGATGGAGTGAAGTATTAACCCCCACAAAGTGCTTTGGTTGGACAGGAGCTCAACATGAATGGACCCTGTACATGTGTACCTGGCTAGCGGCGTGCTGCCCCGAGATCATGAGGAGGCCGACTGCATGAAGAAACGAGCGAATTGGCTCATTGTGTACAATAAGATCCTGTACAGGAGATCTTTCGCCTATTGGCCTCTGTGTTGTGTAACCAAGAGGGACGGGGAAAGATACTGGAGGAATTGCACGAAGGGGTATGTGGTTCCCACATTATGGGTCGTCCCCTTACAGTTGCAGCAATACGCACTAGTTACTACTGGTCGAGCATGCGAGAAGACGCGATGAACCTAGGTCACGCATACGAAGTTTTCCACGGTTCAACGACTGCCCACCACACCCCTAACACCCATTCTCAGCCCCTTACCTTTCCCTAAGGCTACGAGTCAACACAAGTACCTCTTTGTAGTGGTGGACTACTTTACCAAGTGGATAGAACCTGAGGTTGTCGCCTTCATCACTGCGGTCAAAGTTCGAAAGTTTATCTTGAAGCATATCGTCACCCGCTTTGGCGTCCCTCGCACAATGATGTTCAGCAACGGATGGCAGTTTGACACCACCAAGGTCACAGACTACCTTGGCAACCTCGGGTGCCAAGCCCAATTCACCGTGGTTGCACATCCTCAAACTAATGGCCAAGCAAAGGCTGCCAACAAGGTCATCCTCCATGGCTTACGGAAGAAGCTCAATGAAGCAAAAGGCAGGTGGGCTATTACACTGTACAAAGTCCTACGGTCACTTCAGACAACAGAAAAGACTGCGACCGGAGAAACTCCGTTCATGTTGGTATACGGGTCAAAAGCTGTGCTACCGGTTGAAGGGGCGCTCTACACCCATCGGCTTACAGCATTCCAAGAAGAACTAAACAACGCCGCTCTCTGCAAAGTGTTGCATCTCCTCCCCTCCGTCCGAGGAGATGCCCTCCTCCGAGAGGCACTGTAGAAGCTTTGCATCATATGCCTCCATGATTATGCTGGTAAGCTCCACCCCATGAACATTGGAGACCTCATCTTGCACCGTACAAAGGCTGCCGCATGCGTAGGAGAACATGGCAAGCTCAAGGCAAATTAAAAAGGCCCGTATAAGGTCATAACATAGATACAACAAGGCACATACTGCCAAGATTGGAGTTCCTATCCCACGGATAAGGCATAGCAATAATCTAAAAAAATACTATCACTAGTGCTTTTCCTTCCTTCAGGCACAGTATCAATGTACTTATTCTCTCCATGTAATAAATACAATGGTTGCAAACGTAATGTTGCATTCATCTCAATATCTCACACCTTTAGCCCCTATTGGGGCTACTGGTTCTTATGCTCGGGCCCAAGGTCGGCCGGTATACCTTTAACCCCAATTGGGGCTAAGGGTCTAAGAGCATGGCCTCAGGGCCGGTCGCTATACTGTCAGCCCCAATGGGGGCTAAAGGTCTAAGAGCATAGCCCCCCAGTGGGGGCTAAGGGTCTACGAGCACGGCCTTAGGGCCAGTCGCTATGCCTTTAGCCCCAAAGGTCTAAGAGCACGACTTTATCGTTGATCACTATTCCCTTTCATCCTCCAAATGGGATTTAGGATTCTTCACTTGTCGTTCCCCTTAGGGGCCATGGTCTTATAATAAATCATACGTGAAGGAAAATATACCGCAGCAAGCGAAACAGCAAGTGAAGAAAAAAAGAGAAGTAACAAAACAGAAGGCTTTGTGTAAAAAACATAGAAATTTTCATTGATTGAATGGAAGAAGGAATACAAAAACCAATGGCCGGAAAGGAAGACAAAAAACAGTAAACCAAAGCCCTGGGGCACTACGCATCGGGATCTTCATCATGGCTACTGCACTCGGGCACCCTGACCTCCTCGCCTTCATGGTTAGAAGTTGCAGCCCCACCGTCCACAGGCGTAGTCTCCTCATCACCCAAGCCATCGTCAACAGTTGTAGGTGGGTTAAACTCCACCAACCCAGGGTCTTGACCCTCGGCCTCAAAATATCCTTCTATACGGAAGGCTTGAGGTGCCAGGGTCACCAGGAGCTCTCGAAAGAACTCGGCGCTCTCATTGCGTCTTTGATGATAGCCCTGATCCTCTGCCTCAGTTGACCACTCAGCCTCAGCCTCTGCTTTAGAGTGGGCCTCCTCCAGTTGGTGCTGCAAATCTTTCTTTTTGGCCTCTAAGGCCTCTTTCTCCCTTTTCAGCTTCTCCAAGTGGAACTTATACTTAGCCATTGCTTCTTCCGACCTTTGACGCTCTGCCTTGAGCAGAACTCTCAAGGTTGCGAATCCGCTTCTAGAGGGTAGAAATAGACGGCCTCGATCTCACCATCTTCAATGCTCGGGCAAAGGCTTGGAGAAAACCCAACACGTTCAGCTAAGGAAGGATAATAATAAACAACATAAGCAACATAGACTTAGCCTCACTTTAGCAATGACCATTTGCTCCTCATCAACTGCGGACGGCCCAGCTGGGTCAGATGGGGCCAACGACCATGACTTAGCCAATCTCTCTACCAAGGTGCATTTGGCAGAGGAATTGGCTACCAAAAATTCCACAGCAGGGGCTCGGGTGCTCACCGAGGGCTCCCCTATGACTTGTGGCACGGCCTGGCGATCGCTTCGGGACCCGCCGGCAGCAAGAGACCCCATACCTCGTCAGAGGTGGAGTAGTCTCCAGATCGCTGATGCTGGGCACGCCCCCGACCCCTTTGTATTTTGAGGAAAGAGCCCTGGCCCTCAAAGGTGTGGGAGCAGATGCCGTAATCACCATCCTCAACCCGCAATCACTTGTGGGAACCTAAATGAGGAAGGTTCAGTGACCCGTCAAGAGGCTTCTTGCCACGTGGTGCCAACGATGGCACTCGTAGGAAGAAAAAATCAGTGAACGTCTTTCACTCTCGAAAAGGTACAAGGAAAGATAAATAAAGGGTCAATGTGTAAACCTTCTCGTCTTGCATCTCCAAGCACCTGCGCCACTCTTCCTCACAAACTCACTTGGCCTCGGTGGCGATCTTCTCCGTGGTGGCCTACCTAGACTCAAGGGGCGATAACTTCTCCCACGCTTGTTCTGCATAAGAAAAAAAAGAGTCAGGTCAGAACCAAAAGAAAAGCTTAGACACAAAGGGGACATGAAGTACCCTTAGTATAGTCTTTAATAATAAGGAGGGCCGCGACAGTCCGGAAAAAGTCGTTAGCAAAAAATTTTAACTTAGGAAGCCAATTCAACAGCTCCCTGTCACTAGATCTGCTTCGCTTTCACTCGGGCCATTTCTCAGCCTCCACTATCCTAGCCATGAAAGAGGGAATCGGCCTAGGACGGTCGTCCTCTTGAATAGAGATATGAAAGTATCAAGCCGCCTTTTTCTCAGCCTTGGTCGGCTCCCTAAAAGGATTTCGGACCGGCTTCCCATCATTCCAATCAGGAAGATCTCGCTGACCTATTTCTTGGCGCATGAAAAGAAACTCGTATTTTCTGTTTTTAACCTTGGACTTCTTCTCGATGACCGTCATGAAACCCTTCTTATTATTGAAACAATATCATTGAAAGTCCCCGATTTCATTGGGAGCCCTTTGGACCGTATGGACCAGCGTAAACGCACGGCCTGTAAGTTAGCCTGTGCAACTCACACGTTGCTATAAAAGAACATATGTTGTGCCAAGATGCAGGTGCAATCTGTGCTGGCGCCAGTTCGTACTTATTAAGATGTCTACGATCACCGGGTGGAGCGAGAACCACACGCCATAGGAAAAGGCCTCCGAGTAAATCGCTATGCATTTGGGGCGTGGCTTATTTAAAGTGGCATCTGCCTCCGTGAGTACGAATATGTAACCCGTGGGCAGGAGATACTTAACCTCTAGTGCTAGCCTCTTCAAGGAAGCCACGACCTTGGCATTGAGGAAGTGGGTGCGCAGCCTGTCCTGGATGTCTGAGCGCTCGGGTGCCCTTGGAAAGACCGCTCCCTCGGCCACCACTTTGTGGACCAGCTCTTCCCGGGCACGACCCCTCTTCTTAAGTACGACCTTTCTTGAGCCGCATGTCTCCCCCTCCGAGGAAGAGCTAATGCTGGTAGACTCAACCTCAACGCTTGATCTATAGGAGCCAGAGGAAGAGCGGGGATTACCTTCGGAAGTTCCCTCGGCCAACAACTCATCGGGACTCCTAAACCAATCGATCAACCTGATCTTGGCCATTCTGTGTTCCTAAAAGTCCTGCATGCGGTCAACCGCCCGATCAATTTCCCACGGATAAATAACATTCTCGTCAATGCTGAGGACACTAAGAGTACAAGAGTTGTTGTAAATTCTATAAGCGTGCGGTTTATTGTTGTACGAATTACGGGTGTCGTCCTCAGAGATGATTATGAATTTAAGCCACTGACCAAACATATGCTTAAAAGCCAACACAAAAATTTATACACCAAGGCATTAAGTATGACTAATATACTTAACCAAACTAAATTCTTACAAATCTAAGGCGAATTTTGACTAGTAATAATTTTGACAAAAAATTCTGGTAAACTAAACACCATCAATCATCTACCATAGTTGACCAGAATTGGGACTTTGGGGAAAGCTAGTAAGTGATACTGGGCAAAATGAAAGCAAACTAAAACAGAGCAGGAAACAGTAATCAAAATAGAACCAAGCAATAATAGTGTGAAAAACCCGGATTGGTAACAATCATATAGTCACTGAGGAACAAGCCCACTACAATGACAAAGCAAAGCCCCTAGTCAGCAACAAGGTAAGCAATGAACCCAGAAGCAAACCAACCGCTGCCAGATTCAAAGTTGGAATTAATGTCTTTCCTCGAAATTAAGAACTTAGAATTGATTATACTAATTTGAGAACTCAAGAACAAAATTTCAAAAACTAGAAAACAAAATGAAACATGAAAGTCTGAAATTAAAAACTACTCTTTATTACTCTGCTTCTGCTATCTGCCCCCATTCGTTTTTCAAGCCAGCCTCCCCCAAAACCGAGCCTTTAATAGCCACATTAATGATCATAATGATGAGTACCGAATGGAAGTGGTAATGGGATAATTAAGGATGGTGATTGAAGGAGGAGTGAGAGGATTGTGGTTGTGGAAGCGAAGGGGCCCTGTTCTGTTTCCTATGCCTTTGACTCTGAGATGAGGAAGATAAAGTGAACGAGTAAGGGAACTCGGCTCATGTGCATGGCTCTATTTGTATGAGAGAGAGAGATGAGTTAGAGAGAAAGAATAGCAAATGGAGAGGAAGAAGAAGAAGAAGAACACAGCCCTGTTCCTTTCCCCATGACTTTCGGGTTTCCCAGTGCCGGGAGATGAGGGAGAAGAAGAAGAGGAGGAGATGGGGGGTCGTTGGACTGAGGGTCACGTGCATGGCATGTGCTAAATAAATGAAAGGATGTGGCAGCTAGGCCGGCCCAATATGAGGAGGGAAAGAGGAAAGGGCAAAGGGATCAGGAAGGGGCACGCTGGCACCCAGGCTGGGCCTTATTGCTGGGCTGAGGCTTCTTCACTTTCTTTGTCTTTGCTTTCTCATTTGTTCTAAATCTTGTTGATTCAATTCTCTTTTTTTTTTTTCTAGATATTTATTCAATCTTCAAAGTTCTCAAATTCCTACAAAATAAACAAAGACAAATTAAAATTCTAATTTAATTATTTATTTTGAGGAAATATTAGATAATAAATGGGTATAAAATGTCATCGTTTATGGTTGAACAAATACCCCCACACTTAAGTTTTGCTCGTCCGCGAGTAAAGCAAAACTAAAAATCCTAGAAAATAAAATCCTAACTCACTTTTGTAGGAATCATGGTTGCAATTAGTATGTGCAACAAGCCCTTTAAACCCATAGGTTAACCCTAGTGGATGTGTAAGGTCTTGTGAGGGTTTGCAGAAGATGTACCCACAAAATCTACAAAAGAAAACCAAAAATAGAAAATAGAAAATCTTTTTAATTTTTTTGCAAAAACTTATATATACAACACCGGAAAAAAATATATACATATTCTAACCAACTATATCACTCAAATAACCAAAGCACTAGATCGCATATAAATACAATGTACACATTAAGAAACCTTGATCCCCCTGATGGTATCTATACACAATCTTTCACCCCACTTAGAAATTATGTGCAAGCATGACTAGTATAACCTCACTTCAAGGAAAATGTGTGGAACACTCCCACTTATGTATTTAAAATATATAACAAGATTCACTCAACTCTCTTCCAATGAAACAAACTAGGATAGGCTTGCTAAGATTCTCAATTCTCCACTATTAAGATCCAAAATGCAAAATAATAATCAAGAAGACTTTTTCAGGGGTTGTAATGGGGCTAAAGGTTAAGAGTAAGAGAGGCACAAATGATTTGAAAATGAAGAGCTAAAAGTCATAGCAAATGAGCAACCAACACTTACATCGATTATAATGAGTACTCTCTCAAAACACTAAATAAGAACACCCCAAATTGAATTGACCATTGAAAATAAGTATACAAGGATACATCCATGAAAAACACTCTTATTCACAACCCTTTTTGAAAATTTTTGAATTTTTTTTTGAGATTTTTCAACTTTTCGTTTTTCTTTTTTTTTTATGGAAACTTTTTTCATTTTTTGGGTATTTTTTTCATTTTCCCACTTTTTTTCATTTTTTTTTCCTTCATTGAGAAAATAAATGAATGGCATATACAAGAGCAAAATAACTCAATTTTCAAATGATTACATGATACATCCCACATACACCAAAAGCAACCACCAAATTCATAAAATACCCAAAGTCACCCTCTAAATAATGAGGTGTTGCTCTAATAGCCTTGGCTTAGAGGTAGGAAATGTGTTTACACCGAGGACTAAAATGAAGGGATCACAACAAAAAGGCAAGGCTCCAAGGGGTTAGCAATGGGTAAGCATTCAACACAAGGGTGACAATTTGGCTAAGTAGCTTACAAAAATAAATGAATGCCTCCATCATGTTATCATAATGCACATGCTAAATGTAATTTCAAAGAGAATCAAAACAAGTTCTAGAGATGTAATCAAGGAAGAGACACACTTGAAAGAAAAATGAGACTGCAAATGATGAATTAGTCTATAAGGCTCAAAAATCTCATGGGTTCATCTACCACAATCAAGCTTGCTTAGAGTTAATGTCGGGGGTTAGGATCATATGCAAACGTCATACTTTAGGACTAAGTTCAATCAATGCACACCACATCTATATACAACCTAACACTAAGGTACAAGAGAACATAGGCAATCAGAAATAGCACATGTATATACCCCAAAAACAAAACAAAAATCTTTTTAGATTTTTTAATTTCAAGTTTTTTCAATTTTTTTGCAATTTTGCAGTTTTTAAAAATTTTTAAAAAGTTTCTCCACCCCTATACCTAAATCTCACAATGTCCTCAATGGGAGTGGAAAGAAATAGTAAACACAAAATAAAAACTAAAGAGAAATAAATATACAAAATGGAAAAGAAAACTCAAAACTAAAGACAAAGACAAGACTCTAAAATTCAAAAGGGAAAAAAAAAAATAAAATAAAGCCACAAAAATATATACAAAAGAAAACAAATTGAAAAGAGAAATAGAGAGGGACGAGTACACCAAGTCAGGTGCAAAAGTACACCTAAGCTATAGCCTCTAGAGATGGGTTTAGAAAGAGGTCCATGGAGCATCAACCACTCTATATTAAGCCAAAAAGTGCTACTCAAATCAAAGCCCATTAGAGCCCATATTAGCTTATCAAATATAGAAGATCAACTTTCAATAACATAGAAACAATAAAAAGTTCAAAGTTGGAGCCAGAAAGAGTACATTCACCATGCCAACGAAACACAAGTAAGGGCCCACTTCAATCTGTCAAATAGTTGGGCCCAATTAGGTATCAGACAGATGTACTCATAATTAGCTAGTAAATTAGTCATTGGCCTAGAAATATGATTATCATCAGGAATGAGCAGTCTAGGAAAAATAGTGGGTTAAAAATTCACAAGTCTCCTAATATCAAAAAGGCGTAAGAGTATGGGTTAAATCAAAATTCTGAGTGGCAATATTCTCAGACTTAACAAATTTAGACTTGTGATATTCAAATAGGAGGTTAGTAATGATGGGGTCAAATAAGGAGGATCATATTCAACACAAAAACCCTCACCAAAAATATTATTGATATCAAACCCAAAAGAAAAAGACTCATATTCCACATAAAGAATATTGTCATTAAATTTCAATTTAGTGGATTCAATTGCCTCTACACATGCATCCTGTAAAATAGTTTCTTCTGACTCACCTATCTCATGATACTCAATGTCAGACTTGATGCTCATATCTAACTCACTAGGGGTCTCAAGATCTTCATCCACCTCAAACTCATAGGAGGGATTAAAAGGGGCGGATGGGTTGGAAGAAACTAGGATATCATCAGTAACATCCTTAGGTGAGCTAGTGTGGGGCGCAAGGTCTTGTGATAAAGACATAGGGAGGTCACTCTCTTGTTCTAGACTAGGCAAAGACATATCTTCATTCAAGTTAGGACTAGCAAGATAAGAGGGCTCAAAATCATTATAGAGACTAACTTCAGGTTTATGAGATCCTAAACTAGAGTCAGGCTCTTGTAAGTTAATATTCTCCCTAGTATGACTAAAACAGTGAGAACATTTAGCAATCCTCTTTTTCATATTCTCTATCAATTTATCAGTCATATCATTAATTATCTTTTCCACACATGCACAGGTAGCATCAACATTAGCACGATATGGGCAAGTACAAGTATCATGATTAGAAGACTCACAGTAATTACACAAAACAAGAGGCATATAAGAGTAAGAGGGCACATATGGGTTCCTGTAGTAACCCTGGTGGTAAGGATTAGTAGTAAAAGCAGACTTGTCATGAGTTAGGTATCTAAAATTCTCTTTAGCTTGTTCAAACATATAGGTATCCTAAGCCAATTTTTCGAAGAAATCCCAAACTTCATCTTGAGTTTTAGATAATAATCCCAATAAACCTCCCGAGCACATAGACTCTACATAACCTCTAGATTCAACATTTAGACCCACAACAATAACCTCACAAATTTTCCATTATGCAAAATTTTGATCCAATTAGGTATGATAATCATTAAATCTTGACGAATAACTCCAAAAAGGTTCATGCTCAAACTGTGGGAACGTAAACCCTGACATTCTTAAATCCTTTTTTTTTTCAATTTTAAGAATTTTTTTTTTTGGGATTTTCAAATTTTTTCTTTTTTTAAAGTTTTTTTTTAGGGAAAGAAAATGTCTCTAAGACACTAATTACAAACTAATGACTAAAACAAAAATAAGAGACTTAAATAATTAAGTTAACCACACAAAATAAATAAAACTATATTACCAAAAGAAAAGAAAGACCAAAAATACTCATACAATAAGAAATGACCTAGCACAAAAAACCAAAGAGGAGCACATACACAAAGCTTGTACACTATTTCCTTAAATCAAAAGCCTAAAATAAAATAAAAGCGAAACATGAAATAAAACAGAGAATAAAACTCCTAAAGTCAAAAATCTATGTACAGAAAATTCCACACAAGCAAAAGGAACATAAATATTTTTTTTCAAATTTTTTCTGTTGCCAAACTATGCAGAAAATTTCAAACAGATTATTAAGTCTAAAAGTCACAGAAAAATCAAGATAGTCCCAAAAATTCCAAAACAATTCACACAAATTCTAAAAATTATGGTGAGTCTAGGAAAAATATTAGCACAGCAAAAACCACACCTGAAATGCTCCAAAAAATTGAAGCAAAATATGAAACTATAGAAAAATCTACACTATATTATTTTCAGATCGGTTCTGCCTTGTTTCTTTTTGCCGCACATAAACCAAATTGATTAGTACTATTTTTCTAGCGGCATACAACCTCTAAAAATTAAAATGGAACTAATCTCAACAAAAATCAAAGATCAAAATATTAACCCAATTCAAAAATCAAAACTAAACTAAATTACTAAGACGAAATAATGACTCAATTAAAACTAAAAATCACAACTATTAAACTTAAAACGAAAACGATTCAAACGACTCGAATAACTATACCATGACTCATCGCAACCAAATTTCAGAAATCCATCCCCGGCAATGGCGCCAAAAACTTGTTGTAAATTCCGCAAGTGTACGGGTTTATTGTTGTACGAAATTACGGGAGTTGTCCTCAGAGATGATTATGTATTTAGGCCACTGACCAAACATATGCTTAAAATCTAAAACAAAAATTTATACACCAAGGCATTAAGTATGGCCAATATAGTTAACCAAACTCAATTCTTACAAATCTGAGTCAAATTTTGACTAGTAATAATTCTGACGAAAAATTCTAGTAAACTAAACACCATCAATAATCTATTGTAGTTGACCTGAATTGGGACTTTGGGGAATGCTAGTAAGTGATATTAGGCAAAATGAAAGCAGATTGAAACACGGCAGGAAACAATAATCAAAATAGAACCCAGCAACAACAGTGTGAGAAACTCGGATTAGTAACAATCATACAGTCACTAAGGAAGCAAGCGCACTACAATGACAAAGTGTAGGCCCTGGTCAGCAACATGGTAAGAAACGAACCCAGATTCAAACCAACTGCTTCCAGATTCAAAGTTGGAACTAATGTCTTTCCTCGAAATTAAGAAGTCATAATTGATTACACTAACTTAAGAACTCAAGAAAAAAATTTGAAAACTACAAAATAAAATGAAACATGAACGTCTGAAATTAAAAACTACTCTCTACTACCATCTACTCTACTTCTGCTATCTGCCCTCAACACGTTTTTCAAGCTAGTCTTCCCCCAAAACTGAACCTTCAACAGCCACATTAATGATCATAATAAAGAGTAACAGATGGAAGTGGTAATAGGATAATTAAGGATGGTGACTGAGGGAGGAGAGAGGATTGTGATTGTCGAAGCAAATGGGGCCCTGTTCCAATCCCTCTGCCTTTAGCTCTGTGATGAGGAAGATGAAGTGAAGGGGTAGGGGAACTCGGCTCACATGCATGGCTTCGTGAGTGCGAGTGAGAGAGAGATGAGTCAGAGATGAAGAATAATGGATGCAGAGGAAGAAGAAGAAGAATACAACACTGTTCCTTTCCCTATGGCTTTCGGGTTTCCTGCTATCGAGAGATGAGGGAGAAGAAGAAGAGGAGGAGATGGGGGCCATCGTTGAACTGGGGATCATGTGCATAGCACATGCCAAACAAATGAAAGGATGTGGCAGTTGGGCCGGGCCAACATAAGGAGAAAGAGAGGAAAGGGGAAAGGAAGGAGGAAGGGGCAACCTAGCACCTGGGCTGGCCCTTATTACTGGGCTGAGGCTTCTTCTCTTTTCTTTTTCCTTTGCTTTCCCATTTGATCCAAACCTTGTTAATTCAATTCTCTTTTTTTAAAGATATTTATTCAATCTTAAAAGTTCTAAAACTCCTACAAAATAAACAAAGACACATTAAAATTCTAATTCAATTATTTATTTTGAGCAAATATTAGATAATAAAAGGGTATAAAATATCATAATTTATAGTTGAACAAGAGTATTCATAGCTAGACCAGGAGGGGGTGCTGGGCTCATGTATTGGCACGGCATAAGGGATTTTCTTTGGTTCTCTGAACTGATTCTTTGGGGGAATGTGTGCAGCTAACTAGCCATCAATTAGGGCCAGGAGGCTTGGAAATTGAGGGTGGCAGCCCTCCGTGTAGGCCTGGCTGACCTCACAGGGATGTTCCCACTCAACGAATTGGGTGAAGACATACTTATACAAATATAATACAAAGCCTTTTAAGAAGAAACGAGAGACGTACCTGGGAAAGATGAAGTGGTTGAAGGAGGTATTGAAGGTAGGGTTGAAGATACACACGAGCCATTTGAGGATTCAAAGGGGAGGGTTAAAGACACTACAGTAAACTTGAATAAAACCTAAGGGAGAGGCAATGCTTCTCTCTCTAGAAATTCACTTCTCTCTCTAAAAGGACTTTGAGAGCGTGTTAAAGTGATCCTCCCCTAAAGAACCTGACATCGCTTATATAGGTGAAGTAAAAGGGGGGAAGAAGGGTGACGCCCTTCCCCAAATGCTCAAGGGGACGTAACACTGCTCAGCCCTCGACACGTGGCACTTTAGCGCCACGTAACCACATGAGGACTAAGGATTAGGTTGTTCGTCCTGAGAACTGTCCCTCACAGCTACAACTCAGGGAAGGCCAAGGATTCAAGAGCTTAGCCTCAAGGCCTGTCGTGATGCCTTTAGCCCCCGTGGGGGCTAAGGGTCCTTGGGCTCGGCCACACTGTCGGTCGTTACACCTTTAGCCCCATTAGGGGCTGAGGGTCCTTAAGCTCGGCCAAAAGGCTGATCGCTACACCTTTACTCCCATTGGGGGCTAAGGATCCCGAAGCTCGGCCCCAAAGTCAGTCCCTATGCCTTTAGCGCCATTGGGGGGCTGAGGGTCCCCAAGCTCCTCGCTACGCCTTTGGCCCTCGTGGGGGCTAAGGGTCCCAAATCTCGGCCTCAGGATTGATCACTATGCCTTTAGTGCCCTAGGGGCTAAGGGTCCTTAAGCTTGGCGTCAGGGGCTGTCGCTAAACCTTTAGCCCAAATGAGGGCTGAGGGTCCTTAGGCGCGATCATGGGATAGGCGCTGCGCATTTAGTCCTCTAGAAGGGACTAACGGCCCTCAGGCACGGCCTAGGCGTTGGTCACAAAGTTCATATCGGAGTATCATGTAAAGAAGAATGTAAGAACATTAAAAGGAAAACCAAGTTCATACGAAACGGGACAACTTCTCATTACTACTGTGGGCAGTTACAGACCAACTTTTACAGAGAGCAAGAACCCTCACCCTACTCCTCATTACCAGAAGGGAGAGGAGCCTCACTCAACCCCGAGTTTTCTTCTTGGCCGCCCGCCAGTTCAGAATCGGCTCTTGGGTAAGCGAGCCTTTGGCTGTGCACCCTTCGAAGAGCTTCTCTGTTCATCTCCAGCCAAGATTCAAAAGCACCCCAGTTCAGACACTCCAGAACCAACATCGAGGTGTCAGCCATGATCACACATGTGACTCCCAGTGCCACGGCATCATTAAGCACTATGGCATAAAAGACAGCCTAAGTTAGCTCGAAAATGCAGAAGTCTCGGGTAGACGCCTCGGCCACGTCAAGGTCGAAGTAGGGCTTAGACCGCAATAGTCCTCGAGAAGCAACTTAGGGGGATGAACGTGTTCTCTCCAACACCAAATGAAGGTCAACCGCCACAGGTTCACAATTCTAAGGCCGGTCGTTAGGACTGCAAGCGCGGCCTAAAAGATGGGGGTGCACCCCCAACCCCACATAGGGGGCCAGAGGCTCAGCAGGCACAGAAGTTGAACACTACGGCCGTGGGAAAATGCTAATGGTGAAAAAGCATGAGAACATTCACAAAGAAATCAAGCCCCTGCATAGAGAGGCAACATTTTATTATCATTGGCAACAGTTATAAGCCAGCCTTACAAGGATAAGGAACGTGATAAAGGAGAGGACTACAAAAGAGACCTAAGACTCCTCTTTATCATAAGAAGGGGGTGGGAGGTCATTTGAACCCGAACTCTCCTTTTGATCATTCGCTGGGCCGATGGCACCTGCAGGAGGGGCCTGTCAGCGGAGCTGCGCCTCTAGAAGGGTGCACTTGTTGACACTCAGCCAGGACTCAAAAGTAGTCCACTACAGGCCTTAAGGGTCGACTTCAAATCTCCGGCCATGTCCCTGCTCACTATGGATAACTCCATGGCATCGTTAACCACCATAGCATATAAAGTGCCCTGGACGATCTCTGGGATGTTAAAGTCATGCATCGCCTCCTCCGCGTCGGACAAAGTGAAGCTCGAGCATAGGTCACGGTAATCTTCCGGCAGCGAGCGAGGAGGACGTGATGCCCTCCTCAAATGCCACTTAAAAGTTTCCCTAACATGATCAGCCATCTCCTCAGTGTCACGAAAGTGGGGAAAGCCATAATGGAGGGGTCGAGCAGAGACTCTCTGTCTAGAACCGTTGTGTCTCTCTCTAGAAAGATTCGAGAGCGTGCTCAAGTGACTGTTCTTGGGGATGCTAATTCCACCTTTACAGAGGGGAACGGGGGCCTAAAAGGGACAGCATGTCCTTGAGGTTGCCTTAAGACCCAGGGCACCACTCCGCTCATGCCACATGGCATTAGAATACCTCGTACCTATCGTGAACATCGCTAACTCCCTAACAAGGGGGTTCGTAACCCTAAACAAGGGCCTTGGGGCTGTTGGCTCGAGCCATGGACCAGGAGACTAAGCCCCAAAGGCCGTGGCCATGCAACCCCAAAGCGTCACATGATCAGGCCTCGGTAGCACGGCCATCTGGCCAAGATAAGCAAGCAAAAGTGCAAGAGTAAGGGCGAAGCTCTAAGGAGGAAGGCCATTATTTTATTATGAACGTTCAAGGAGTACAAAAAAGAAAGGAGAAGAAAAGATGATAAGGGTGAGATGGAAGAAATGGAATGTGTGTCATAAAAAAAGCTACAGGATTGGACTATACTCATCACCGTCATCACTGAGAGGGGAGGATGCGCCTTTAGACCCTGAGCTCTCCTCCTCGTCCTGTTTGTTGTCCGCTTCCTAACAGCGGGCCTTCAAGATTCTGCCCCTGTTGCGCCCTACACATGCCTAGAAAGTGCTCTACCGCAACTCTTTAAGCGTAGATTCCATTATGCCGACTATTCACCCATGCAAATGCCCAACTTCACGGCGTCATTAAGAAGAATCGCAAGCAACAGCACCTAGGGCATCTTAGGAAGGTTGTAGTCTCGAGCATACTCATAAGCCACGACTAGATCGAAACCTACGTGTAGTTCCTTGCAATCAGACGGGAGAGCAGAGGCGAAAATACAACCTCCCTACGGTACCACTCAAAGTTTCTTAGAACATAGAGCGGCATCTCGTCCGTTGTTAGTGAGCGAGGGGACCCTATCTTAGAAGAGAAGAAACTTTAGTACAAAGGAAAGCCACATACAGGTTACAAAATGTGGTTCGAAAACAATGCCCTCTTATACTCCAAAGTGGATGAGTTCCTATACCACTGGCCAGCCACAAAAATCAGCGCCGCCTTAGAACCTAAAACATACCCCTGACCGATAGCCAAGTGTTAACTCAAGAGGAGATAACCGACAGCCCTTTCCTGAAAACCTGCTGACTTCTATTACACAGGTGCACTCCACATTTCACCTGACTACCTGTGCAAGCATACGGGCACGTAAAATGTGGGGGGCTAATGATATGAAAAGTATGATTTTTCTGGAAAGGCCCATACATTCCCAATCGCACGCCAGGCCCAGTGAAGCATATTGGGCCCTAGCGGGACCCTTGGTGCTCTAACTAGAGGCACAAACGGAGCAAGCGGTCGGCAACCTATTTTGGGGTTCTCCAAGCATGAAATTACCACTTTGCCCCTTACTAAAGGAGTTATAAATACTTAACTACCCACCTCAGAAAAAGGATTTGCACTCTAACACAATCTCCCATACTTCTTATATTTCTCTCTTTACTGCTTTTATCTCTCACTTGAACCCTCCTTTGACTTGACCGTTGGAGAGGCATTCCCCGGACCACAACCTGGGGGTGCCTTTTTTGTAGGTTTGGCATTCGAGGAGAGGACCGCCAGCTAATCTGCACATGTCATCACGTAAGCCCGCTCTCTGATCCCATGTCTTCTCCATCAACGCACAGAAACTTCCCGGAACAGAAGGCATGAGTATTTAAAAGAATAGAAACATCCCCACTCGTATATGTATAGCACACTATCATCAGATATAAGAGTGGAAGGATGCATCATTTCACATGCTTATAAGAGTAGGTAACTAATCAATCGCCACACTGAATAAGCGGGTGAAATATTTCCCCATTCTCTCCCACATCACACTTAACCTAAGCACGGGAGCAGTTCCTGCCTTACATGTATGTGTGGCGGCAGGCTATTTTAATTGTAGAAGTGGACTATTTTTCTTGTTGTGAAGGTTCATGTTAATGATTTTTTGTTAATGTTTTTTTAGCTAATGGAATAATTCGATGGTTTTTGTCGATAAATTTGGGATTAAAGTATAGGTTTGGCGGAAGGCATATTACCTGTTCTGCAAAACATCTATTTACGCAACTTGAGTGCTACTTACAATTTCTTCTTAGTTTTTAGATTATGTGTTGTATACAGTAGTCATCTTTTTCTAGATTGTGTGCATTCACTGAGGTTATAGTTTTATACAACTATCACACAATAAGGTTCACAATTTATTTATCTATCCTGCGAACTAGTTAACCTCTTTATTTTCCCTTTTTTTGTCATTGATTCGTAATGGTATTTTGCTTCCAATGTTGACTAATTTGCATTTCTTGATTTTTAAAGCAAAAAATGCCCATGGAAAACTCAATTTACAAAGAGCCACTGATAGTTAATTTTGTTCCAAACGATTGATAATTCTTTTGTTTTAAAGATTTTGAGCTAGCCTAAAACATATGTTCTTCGACAAATACCTAGCTACATACATCTCAATTTCACCATCAAATCGACAATTAAAAACCCAGTACTGTGATGTTTCTAGTTATCCACCATATAGGACACATTTGGCCTACTGATTCTAAAGGCTTTTGTTACTAGATTTCTTATTATGTTTACCATATCCAACCGTAAATCCGTATTCCATTCACATACCTATCTTTAAATCTCCAATCAATTTACATATTTTCCTCTAAAGCATGTTGTAATGATTAGTGTTCTGCTAAAAGGATGAGGTGAATAGTGAATTTACTCTGTTTGATTATGGATTTTCATCTCAGCACCAAGGCTCATTTAGAATGTACTTGTTATCAATGGAGGATTTATATGGATGCATATGAAATTTACTTGTATGATACTTCAATACATATACAAGGCCAGATTCCCAAGTTTGAGTAACTAAATCTCACATGGTATAAGAGCTAAAAAGAGTGCCCCAAAAAAAAAAAAATACTTTCTGATCTTTCTTGTTTCTGTCGTGCCTAGGGCTTTTCTTAGGGTTTCTCTTTCTTACTCAATAAGGTAGTGTGCCATCTAGGTTTCCACTTTTCTTCTCCCTTCTCTCTGATCTCCTTACTCCTCTGTTTCCTTGGCTCGTTCCACTCCTTCAAATGACTCCACATCAACATCGCCGGCCATCTCAGCCCCACCGCTGATGCCTCCTATCTCCTTGCTAGCTATATTTGCTATTCTCATAATGACACCATAAAGTCTTGCCCTCACCGTGCCACCACCACCTCTGTCCACAGTGACTTCACAACCCTTACCGTATTTTACCTGAATTCCCACCACCTGGTCAATGCTGTTGTCGTCGTTCATTGATGTTGGATCTTCCTCGGCGGTCCCCCCCGTCGTCTGTTCCACTCCCTCCCCCCCACACCTTCACCTCAGCTCCCTTTGTTGATCCGATGTGGAGCACCCAAATGGGCCTCTCGGTTGATGGGTTTATGGTTGTCCCTCCTTTCCACCAAAGATCTGGATGGTTAATGTCACAACCTATGTGATAACCATCCTAGTATCCATTGATGATTTCCTCTCGTGGCATACTTTGTTCTTCCCACTAGACATAGACCCTTTACCCTCAAAAATGCCCTACATGTTCTAGAACTTCGGCATAACTTGCTTTCTATCATATAACTATGTCAGGATAATGATTGCCATGTGGTTTTTGACTCTTCCTGTGTTTGTACCAAGGATAACACCATGATTGTAGCTTAAGTCTGGTATAGACTATCCCAGTTCCTGATTCCCGATTTTTAGTTCCTATAATGTAGCCCTCACTGACTCTGAAGACCTTTGGCATTAAAGGTTGGTTCATTGTTGCGCTACCATTTTAGAAGCTTTGAAAAAAAGTAGTTACGTTTAGTTTAAATCAATTTTCTCCAATAATTGTATTTCATGTCACCTAGCTAAATCTCATAGACTTGCATTTACCTTTGTTGAACATCAAACAATTTCACCTTTACAGTTAATTCATTTGGATGTTTGGCAATCTCCGTTATTGTCTTATCATGGTTATAAATATTATGTTTCTTTTATTAAAGATTATTTTTTTTTCCTTGGATTTATCAGATGAAACGTAAATCTGAAGTCTATGAGCTCTTTACTGAGTTTCAAGCTTTGATGGAAAAGTTCTTTAACTGTAAAATTGAAATGTTTCAAAGTGATAGGGTGATGTAGGTCAAGCTGACTAGGTCTGATTCACTAAAGCAAGCAACCTAACATGGAACATATGCCTTGGAATAAAGGTGAGAACCACCAACCAAGACAGCAACAACTCACCACCAACCCTCCTAAAGCCAAACCACCAAAAGATCAGATAAAGAGTCCACTCACTGAACACCATCAATAATAAGGATAAAGTTCAGAGAGATTTGAGAGAGAATATTTGTAGCTAGCAAACTGAGTGCATCCCAATAGAATAACTGAGTTCTTACATTGAAAATTTAGGCTTTTATATCAAGCCTTATAATAACAAATATTTTTATAAGTAATTTTTTCCTCTAGCTTATATCGTTTTTGAGTCTTTGAGTCGCATTTCAAGTAAAAATAATGCATATTTTATCTTTAAAGGTAATAAGCAAAATAAAAAAAGATTCAAGCATAAACTTAAAATTTCAAGCATGATGTGGCGTCCCAGTCACATAGCATACCTAGCCTCACATTTCTCTCTCTCCCTGCATGGTTCTAGTGGCCCAGCATGATTTTAGTTGCCCAAGTGAACTCAGCCATTAATCGAACGTACTAGACTTGATCCAATAAGAAGAGGTGGATGATATTTAGCTGCTATTTTCGGAATAAAACTAGTGGATTTGCATGAAAAGTGGAGAAGGAAGAGGAGCAAATTCAACTCTAAATAGAAAGGCAAGGGTTATCAATTTATAATCAATTATTCATCTCATTCTTTCATCATTTTTTACTCTTTTCTTCCTCCCATTATTAGTAATATGAGAGAAATGACGGCAGGCAAAATTATTTGAGTCGAGAGAATTAGAAGAAAATAAGCTATTTTTGCTATCTTTTCTCTTTTCTTTCATCTCATTTGTGAGCCTAATTAGAGAGCTGATCTTTAATTGTGCAAAATTTTGTGTAAAAAAACAATTCACAGTTTGGTTATAGGGATTGAAATATACAATTAGTTGAAATATGACTATTCTAATTTTAATGGTATTTTCTCTACCTATAGTGGGCTAGGTTGTTTAGCTAAGATTGAGATAGATCCTCACCTCACTTTGTTGATTTTTCTAATTTCAGTTGGGGTTGATATTAGTGTCTCTCTTTATTGCATAATTTTGAGTTATTTAGTTGCTTTTAATTTATTATGTAATTTATTTCGATTGTTTATACGTGTTGTTTTACAATTGATTAACTTCCTATCTCATTTATTCATATTATATTTTGTTAGCTAATATAATAATTATGGAATCACATTTAAAATTTTGATAATTAATTGATTAAACAAGACTGGAAATTAGACTAATTATGTCTGAATTGAATAATTCATGCTAAGTACTACTTGAGCTTGTTTATTAATAACTATAATTCATTTTTTTATTGGTCTTAAGCTTGCATCTTAAGAGTTTTGAAGAGATAAATTGAGCCGCAATTGGATTTTGTAAGTTAATATTAAGGGTTTTTGGTGAAATCGAAACCATAGTATCTTTGCATATTAATATCCATTTACTTATTGATTAACATTTATTTCTCCCTTATTCTCATTCCTTTCTTTCAGTTGTTATTGTTACTATCCTCATCTGATTCTATTCTATTAACTAATTGAGAATAGTAAAATTAAAAATGGTTATCATTCTCCATGATACGCGACCCCGAAATACTTCCTTTGCTGCAATTTACTTGTGCACTTGCAAGTAAGTCGGTGTTGAACGGTAAATTTACCCATTTTACGTGCCTCTTTCACCCACTTCTTGCTCGTATAATAACTTAATCTTTAGGATTTTTACCTTGTTTTATTTATGTTTTGTAGGAAATAACTCCAAATCAAGCAAACATCGCGAAAAGGGACGAAAACGGGACAAAACGAAGGAAATCAGCGAAAACAGGCGAAAAGCAGCAGAGAAGGACGGTGCACGGCCGACCTGCAGGTCGGCACGGCCGTGCATCGGTGGCCGAAGCCACGCATGCCCAGGCGCACGGCCGTGCGTGGTGGCCGTGCGTGGTGCACGGCTGGCCGTGCGTCTGGCCGTGCGTGGTGGCGCACGGGCGGCCGTGCGTGCTGGCACGGCCGTGCGTCGGGCCTGCGTTCGTGATATAACCCCTTTTTGCCAGTTTGTTCGGGGAGGTCGTTCGGGGTTTTGCTCTGGCGATTCCTAGAGTAGTTTAGGTTAGGTTTTTAGCCAAGAAAAACCTCAATAGGAGGATTAGATTAGGATTGTAGTTTATATTTTGGGATTCAAGGTTGTGGATTTCAAGTTCTTCAATCAATTCAAGCATAAGTTTCCCTCTTCCTTTTCTCTATTTATTTCATTGTTGTTCTTGTTTATGTTTTATTAGTTTTAATTCTTGTATTTGCTTTGTTTAGTTTATATGTTTAATTTCGTTGTTAATTTATGTTATTTACTTGTTTAAATTCGTTTTATTTCATTTCCTTTGCTTTGTTCTTCATGTTCTTGTTCTTGTTTGTTAGTTTAGGTTTTGTTGTGTTTTTGATGTTTAGTTGGTAGATTGTGTTGGCTTGGGTTGTGATTAGCCTCTTGATGGCTAATTAATCTTGTAGTTGGCCTAACCATACCCAATCTATGCCTAGAACTTAGAGTTTTCCTTCACGCCCGCTAAGTGTTCGATGAAATACCTGAGAGGGTTTTCATCCATATTTTTGGGCAATTGACTTATGCTGAGAGGTGAGGTCAATTTGCTAGTGTGGGAGAGGGAATAGCGGAGTTCGGGACACGAAAGTAGTATCCGAATCGAGCTAGGTCTGGGGTTGCTAGTTTTATGGTCTAATTCGCCTAACCCCACGAAAGTAGGTGGTTACACGAGTTAGACTAGCTCATGACCCTTGAGAGAGGGCTTGGGTGGTCTTTGATGGTGCAACCGACCATCTCTTGTTCATAGTGTGGTTCGGGTAGGTTAGGACTCGTCTTGGTTAGTTGGTTCATCCATTGGTAAAATCACAATTCCAAGTCGCTTATTTCTGTATTTGTAGCGTAGTTTAGTTTCTCCTTCTCACCCTTCGATCCTGCCTAGCATGAGACGCTTTAGTTAGCTCTGGTAGTTGGACACACAATTCCCTGCGGACGACACCCCAAGTACTCAACGATACACCTTGCACTTGGGGTTTATAAATATTAAAACTCTGTTTTTCTGCAACAAGTTTTTGGCGCCGTTGCCGGGGAGTTGGCGTTTTTCGATATTGGGGTTTACTTTAGCATTCGAGGCTAGGCCTTTTAAAAATCCCAAAAAAAAAAAAATTTCAAAAGAAAAAAATTCAATGGCAATTTTCCATTTTCCCCAATGTGAGCAAGAACTATTTTACCGTTATTGGGATCGTTTACATGCTTATCTTGCTCAATGTGCTTCTTGTGGATGTTTATATGGGAAATGGGAAATATTGCATGTCGTTGATGAGGGTGTGAATTGTGAGACCCATGCTCTTTTGGAGCATTGGGATTTCTATGGTCGAAATGTTGATGAAGCTTGGGAATTACTTGAGTGGTTGGCTTGGGATACTTATGAATTTGAAACTAGTTGTTCTGATTCTTATACCCCACCCCCTTGTATCCATAATTATGCGCCTCCTGTGTGTGAAATTTGCCATTGTTCTGACCACGCCAGTAATTCTTGTCCCTATTATATTTCTAATGAAGGCTTTGCTAGACTTAGCAATATGATAGAGACAATGAATAGGCAACAAGTTAAGTTTGCTGAGTTTGTTAATAAAATGCGGGAGTATGACCTATCACCCGAGACTGACCCTAGTTCTAGTGATCCTTGACCACTTCACTCACTGTTGCTTCATCCTTTCCTAATACCCTTTGGGACAACACTGCGCTTATCATGACCTTTCCTGATACTCCTTCCCCTTTAGCTCAGTCGACGGAGTTCGAGGTGGGTGAGACCTTTGGCGTTAGCGCTAGTGTTGAGGAGGATGATACTTGGTCTGAGTCCGACAATGTTTCTATTGAGGTGCATACTCTTTATGGGACTCCCACAGGGACTTCATGCATGGATGTTGTGGTTGCAGGGCCAACTAGTCCTGATTTTGTTGACAATATATCCCCCACCTCTCTTGATACATCCCATGCTTCCTATTCATGTTCACCACCCTACCATTCCCCTAAGTGTTGTGATTTGTCGCTTATCGATCCTCTTGTGATACTTGAGGGGAATGAGGCTGCCTGCCGTCAGTCTCTAGGTACTTTTAGAGGGTATGATCCCCTCCTTGATCCTTCTCGTCCGTACCTAGAGGGCATGCCTGGAGAAATCGCGTTGACTATTGCATTTGATTTTTCTGCTGATTTCTCACAGGTTTTTGGTGAGTTTAAGAGGGCACTAACTTTGTTTGCTCCATCTTTACCAGTGTTCCCTTACTTACACCATTCCGAGCTACATGCAGCTATGCATGATAAGCTCCTGAGAGCTTTGACTGCATCCGAGCTGACGACTCGCATCTTGAGCGGCAAGGAGTGGCTGATGCTCCTTAAGTCGTCATGGAATAGTTCGGGTACATTCAGTACCCGACCTGGTATACTCGTTCTCACTCTCCTCCCCCCTTCTTTTTATTTTTCTTTTCTTTCTTTTTGTTTTTGTTTAGTTGTGGAGACTAGGATTGTATTTTTGGTTGGTGATCATTTTGTGGTGAAATGTGGATGTTGCTGAGCCGTTGTTGGCTATGATCACCATTTTTGTGTTTTTGTGGATTTTTATTGTGCTGTGATTGGTGGTGTTGTTGGATTGGTCTATATTTGTTTTTGGTGATGTCAGTTTGTATATATATGTGATCGTGTTATTGTTTTGGGTGAGATTGTGTTTTTGGGAGAGTGTGTTAGCTTGTGTATATTTTTTGTCGTCTTTTGTTTTTTTTGTGTTTGATTTTGTTTTCTTTATTTTGGTGTGTTGGTGATGACTCACGGCTCCCAATGAGGACATTGTGAGATTTAGGTGTGAGGGTGGGGTCATCTCCCATTTTTCTTCTTATTTTTGTGAAAAGTTTTCATTTTTGTGTAAATTTTTCTTTTCTTTTTGCATTTAAGGGAGTTTTGTACTATTTTGATCAGCCTTGATCCCTGATACCTTGACGATTAGCTCGTATATAAGTATAATGTGCATGATAGATGTTCATCCCCAGTGTATCATTACGATCGTTTTAGACGTCAGTTCTAACCCCAACAGTCCATCGTAATTTTGCAATCCAGTCCTGAATTCATGTATTGTCATCATCCTGAATTCTTAGTCTTCCACGATCGACTCTCCCATTGTCCACTGCACAGTTCCCTTTATATGTGCTGGCACCCCCTTTTTTCCAAAACAAAAGCAAAAACAAACAAATTCAAGCGCTACTGGGTGTATCCCTTTGAGGCGTGACACCCTTTTTTCCAAAACAAAAGCAAAAACAAACAAATTCAAGCGCTACTGGGTGTATCCCTTTGAGGCGTGACATGAGTTTGTAATGAAAAAAAATAATAATGGAAAGAAAAGAAAGTGGGGAAGAAAAGAGTTGGAAATGACAAGTACCCCTTTGAGGCATGCGCTACTGGGTGTTACCCTTTGAGGCAATACTGCTACTGGGGAAGCCTGCTTTCCATGCTAGCCAATCAAAAAGGTAGCTTGTGTCAATTGCGTGGGATTGAGTTTGTTTTTGGTAGGCTTAGTGTTAGGGTGATGATACACTTGCACACCAGGCACCAGGATGGATTCATTATTTTCCTGTATTGCGGGGTGAAAAGCTGATATCTGGATGCCATTCTTTGGGATGACTTGTCCTGAAATGCATATAATGCTTGCGTACAGACTGATACTTGAGCTACTAGGTGGTTTTGGTTTATCCGAACG
Organism: Carnegiea gigantea; assembly: GCA_029747015.1. Lineage (NCBI taxonomy): Eukaryota > Viridiplantae > Streptophyta > Magnoliopsida > Caryophyllales > Cactaceae > Carnegiea > Carnegiea gigantea. The sequence goes on from JAKOGI010000376.1 coordinate 390,493, forward strand.
TGTACAGTTCACCCTGTTGTATATATTGTGTTTTGCCATTTTTATTTTTCGATTTTTGTTTCTCTTTTCTTTGTTTTTCCTTTTTGAGATTTTGTGGGTATATCTTCTGCAAACCCTCACGAGACCTTACTCGTCCACTTGGGGTAACCAAGGGGTTTAAAGGGCTTGTTGCATACGCTAAATGCAACCGTGATTCCTACGAAAGTGAGTTAGTTGTTTACTTTAATTTTTCTTTTATTTTGCTCGAGGACGAGCAAAAGATAGGTGTGGGGGTGTGTTGAACGGTAAATTTACCTCATTTTACGTGCCTCTTTCACCCACTTTTTGCTCGTATAATAACTTAATTTATAGGATTTTACCTTGTTTTATTTATGTTTTGTAGGAAATAACTCCAAATCAAGCAAACGTCGCGAAAAGGGACGAAAACGGGACAAAACGAAGGAAATCAGCGAAAACAGGCGAAAAGCAGCAGAGAAGGACGGTGCACGGCCGACCTGCAGGTCGGCACGGCCGTGCACCAGTGGCCGAAGCAACGCATGCCCAGGCGCACGCCCAGGCGCACGGCCGTGCGTGGTGGCCGTGCGTGGTGCACGGCTGGCCGTGCATCTGGCCGTGCGTGGTGGCGCACGGGCGGCCATGCGTGTTGGCACGACCGTGCGTCGGGCCTGCGTTCGCGATATAACCCCTTTTTGCCAGTTTGTTCGGGGAGGTCATTCGGGGTTTTGCTCTGGCGATTCCTAGAGTAGTTTAGGTTAGGTTTTTAGCCAATAAAAACCTCAATAAGAGGATTAGATTAGGATTGTAGTTTGTATTTTGGGATTCAAGCTTGTGGATTTCAAGTTCTTCAATCAATTCAAGCATAAGTTTTCCTCTTCCTTTCTCTATTTATTTCATTGTTGTTCTTGTTTATGTTTTGCTAGTTTAATTCTTGTATTTGCTTTGTTTAGTTTATATGTTTAATTTCGTTGTTAATTCATGTTATTTACTTGTTTAAATTCGTTTTATTTCATTTCCTTTGCTTTGTTCTTCATGTTCTTGTTCTTGTTTGTTAGTTTAGGTTTTGTTGTGTTTTTGATGTTTAGTTGGTAGATTGTGTTGGCTTGGATTATGATTAGCCTCTTGATGGCTAATTGATCTTGTACTAGGCCTAACCATACCCAATCTATGCCTAGAACTTAGAGTTTTCCTTCACGCCCGCCAAGTGTTCGATGAAATGCCTGAGAGGGTTTTCATCCATATTTTTGGGCGATTGACTTATGTTGAGAGGTGAGGTCAATTTGCTAGTGTGGGAGAGGGAATAGCCGAGTTCGGGACACGAAAGTAGTATCCGAATCGAGCTAGGTCCGGGGTTGCTAGTTTTGTGGTCTAATTCGCCTAACCCCACGAAAGTAGGTGGTTACACGAATTAGACTAGCTCATGACCCTTGAGAGAGGGCTTGGGTGGTCTTTGATGGTGCAACCGACCATCTCTTATTCATAGTGTGGTTCGGGTAGGTTAGGACTCGTCTTGTTAGTTGGTTCATCCATTGGTAAAATCACAATTCCAAGTCGCTTGTTTCTGTATTTGTAGCGTAGTTTAGTTTCCCCTTCTCACCCTTCGATCCTGCCTAGCTTGAGACGCTTTAGTTAGCTCTGGTAGTTGGAAACACAATTCCCTGCGGACGACACCCCAAGTACTCAACGAAACACCTTGCACTTGGGGTTTATAAATATTAAAACTTTTTCTGTAACAGTCGGTTTTTCAAAACTATAAAAATCCATACCAAGTTTTTAGCGCTGTTTCCCAAGAACGAATAATGATTTTGAATTTTCTTCTTCTTTTATTCTTTTTTTTTGGTTTATTTTCCCCTTCTCATTCAAGCTTAATCTAACTCACTAACTCGCTAACTACATATTTCTTTTCAATATATCCCTTCTATTTATTTTTTTATCGTCTTTGTTTCATTTTGTTCCCTATTCGCTCCGAATCAAACCATTTTATTTTCGTTCTCCCCATTCCCTTCTAGTCTAGTCTGACTCTTTTCTTTCTTTTTTTAATTATTTTGTTTATTCCAGTTATTTCCCTTTAGTACCATTCAACTCCTTTCCTTTTATTTCATTTATTATTGCCTTTTATTTTATTCTATTTTCCTTTTCATTATTTCATTTTGTTTTATTACTTATCTTTAGTTATTTGTTCATTTTCTTCCCTTCCCCTCTTTTTTTTTTTCACTTGTTTAGCGGTGATCGCGGTTGTGTTTCATGGTACTTTTGTGATTCCTTGTGGTTTTATATGCTTAGTAGACGCTCTTTACTTCTGGACCTTGAGGAATACGATCCTGAAATTAAACGTACCCTTAGTGAAATAAGAGCAAAGCAACGTGGCCCTAAGAAAAAGATGGTTGAATAACAAACCCCACCACCTAAGCAACTTAAGGAGTATTTTACTCACGCCATTTATGATTCTCCTACGAGTGCTCGTATGCCCACTATTATGGGGCCATTTAAGATTAAACATTCCGTAATCCAAATGCTCATGTCTTTTTATGGGCTACAGTTTGAAAACCCTTTTAAGCACGTTGATGCATTTTTGGATATATGTCCCACTGTCTTATTAAATAATGTTTCCAAAGATGCTTTTCCATTACGACATTTTCCTTTCTCTTTAAAAGATAAATCTAAGGCTTGGTTGGATACTTAGTCACTTGGGACCAAATGCAAAAAGAATTCTTGAAAAAGTTTTTCTTGATTGGTAAACTGACTGCTTTAAGACATGCCAAAACCACCTTCTCACATAATAAAAATGAACAATTTCATGAGAGTTGAGAAAGATTTAAAGAATTGTTATGAAGTTGCCCACACTACGAGGTTCCTCAGTGGCAGGTCGTTTAGAGTTTTCACTCTGGTTTAGATGAGCACAATAGGCAGATGGCAAATGCATCCTGTGTTGGTAATTTTTTGTATAAAACCCCCAAAGAAGCCCGGGAATTATTTGAACATTTGAGTGAGAATTCACATTTACATGCCACTTCCTGACGTTCTGATTTACCTAGAGAAGTGGGAAGTAACGGGAGTACTTATGAGGTTTCACATTCAATTAACCTTTCTGGTAAAGTTGATACTTTGTCTAAAAAATTTATTCAACTGTTGTGCATGAACAAAATGGCAGCAATTAAGCATGAAATCCTAGTTAAGAGTTGTGACCCCATCAGTTGTCATCTCTAGAACGTCAGCCTATCATTTACCCATCGGCTTCAGGCCAAGTCTTGATTGGATTGGCAGATGTACACCTATGTATAGATCATATCATTACACATGTCCAGATAATAATAAGCAATTCAGTTTTGCATTACTTTCATTTTTATTGTTATTGCAAGCTAAATGAATTGCAAACGCGGGTACCTATCAACAGTGTTTTTACAGTCATTTTACAATACAGAAATGCACGTGCTGAGTTTTAGCTCATATTTTCAAATTGTTTTCATGTTTTCCATTTTAGGTAATGAAGTATCATATGTTTCTCTATTTAGCAAGCCCTTGTGGAAGTCATCAGATGCTCACAGTAGATTCAGCATAGCATGAATGCTAGGATCGACCTTAACGTCAAGTTGGGTCTATCTTCAATATACTTGTGTAGTGTAGAGTGCTAGTTAGCACATGGTACGATTAAGTCGATTGTATTGAAGTTGAACTATTAGGGGCTTTGGACTTGAAGTATTTCAGTTTAATAGATATTGTGATTATGAACATGAGTTGCAAGATTGAATGGTTTTAGTGAGCCTTGTCCTTATCAGGATAACGGTGGCGCCTTTCATCATTAAGTCTTCAGTTGCGGTTACCTATGAATCAAATAATTAGCAATTTGGGGGTGTTACAAATTTGGCATTAGAGCTAAGGTTTTAAGGGCCATTGTGAGCTATCAAGTGTTTATGAGCTTGCTATTAAGGTGTGTATAAGTTATGTTGGACCAGTTAAATGAGCTATTGACTATAAGTTCATATGTATGGGCATATAAGAAGGAACCATTTCTATTTGGGTGATTCAATCATTTGGTAATATCCTGAGATTTGAGCATTAGCAAAGTATAGTGTGAAACCATTTGGGTGACCTATTAATGCGGCATGCTCTCATTTATCTAGGGGTTGTATTGTATGTTTCATTTCTCTCATTTGTTTAAATTTTTGCAATTGTGCGCTCCGGGTGTATGACCCGTTGAGCTATGAACTCCGGCGTGTGGTCATTGAGCTATTGAAATGTATTTTTCATGAAAAGTACATGATGTAAGGCTTTAAGCTTGGACTTTAACCAGTTTTTAGGCAGAACTCTATCCATTTCGCTCCAAAATTTGAGAATTCTATTGAGGTGTATTAACATATATGATATTGAGTATAGTGATGCTTAAAACCTATTGCGGGAATGCCATTTGCATCTTGGTCTGTCTTTGGGTTGAATCAGTATGAGATGGAATTACTGTAGGGAATCCTGTGACGATAATTCTGTAGCTTGCGGTGTACTACTTGGCACTATATGGGTGGTATGAGTAAGATTTAGTTACCATGTATAGAAAGAGACCCTTCTTGTCACTAAGATCTTACACTAGCAATGCTCCTATTACTTCCAGTTATTGATTTACTTCAACCCTAGTCACCTTGGATTGTTCAGGGGCATTATCCCTTTACTATTGACACTCACTTGGTCTATGACATCTCTTTATCAAGGCCATTTGTTTAAATGGCTTCAATTGTTGTCTAAACCATGCTAATGACAGCTTATCATTTACAAGAATGCTCTTTTATAGTAGTTCCTGCAATTGTCTACGTGTTTCATCTTTCTAATTTGATTTTATCGAATATTGTTTAATCTCCCTATACCCAATATTTCATTTGATTAAAATGATACGCTCACATAACTTTCCCTGAATTCATAATATAATTATTCTCCTTAAGTTTAAATTTAATTCTCACACTTATATTTTACGTCCTCATCAATAAACTTCAGCATTCTCTATTCTATCTTATTGCTGCGCTCAAATTGACTTTATCTAAACAAAGGCACGTTCCCAATGTAACTTGTCCAATCTATTTATATATCTATTGCATTTTACTTATCCAATCTATCTATCTACTTATCGCACATTACTTTTCCCATCTATCTAGTGCACTTAACCTGACAATTGAGGCTAGAAAGTTACCATCTTACCATCTTGCTTTTACTAAACCCGAGTGTAATTGAGCCACCTTTCCCTTGGTTGACTATCTATTGGATCCTTTATGATCCATATTTATAAACTATGATTCATTTGGCATTATTTTTCAACATTCTAGTCATTTTATTTCAACCACCTCATGATAATCCCCCTTTTTTCAATCTTTTCTAATCTCATTGTTTATTTCTTTTAGACTTAATGACTCGCTTGACTACCAATTTGCTCATTTTCATTTTGGGTGATATTCATTTTATTGTCCAACGTGGAATTGGAGCAGACCTTCAATTAGTCAGATGAGGGAAGAATAGGTAATGCCTGGAGAACACTAAATGAGGACATTTTGATAAGAGCTTAATCTTAAGCAATGTCGGGTCTTACTGGAGCAAGCCAGAAGAAGAATTTCATATAAGAATAGAGTTAATCTAAGTAAGTACTACGAAAGAAATTCAAGGACATGTTAAGGCGAGACAAGGCCGACAAAAGAGTTATTTCCACAAAAGTAGGAGACAACCATAGTTTCAGATGGGTCAAAAAGTACTTTGGGCAAATCATATCTCCTCAAAAGCCACTTGGGGATATCCAGAAAGAGAAGAAAGCAAAATATCCATATTTATTTGTGATATCAGTGCATATTTTCACAAAACTCATAAGTTTCAAGGATGAAACTCTTTAAGGGGGGAAGGTAGTGATATCCTAACCCTAACCTATATTTATTTAAATCATCTTTATTTTCATGGTTATTTATTTAACCAAATCATGTTTATTAAACCAAATCATGTTTATTAATTCAAATGCACCCAATTTATTTATTTAGCAAATTACAATTTTGGGTCCCACTTTGCACTTTGGGATTCAATTATCGTAAAATTTTTGGTGAATCGATAGCATGCCTCGATAATTATAATTTAAAAATTCATTATTATTATTCTTATTGTTATTATTATTATTAGTATTATGATTATTATTATTATTATTATTTTTATAACCTCGCTAAAAAAAAACTTCGTGCTACGAACAATTTCAATCGCGTAAAGTAAATTTTTAGACCAAAACTCATTTAGGCCTGATTTTGGCCCAACAACCATTACTCCCATTTATTTGACAAATCACTATCAAATATGTTTAATTATTAATGGATTAAGCTTGCTTTTGCTAGATTAAATCTTAACCAAGTGATTTTGGAGTCATTTCATCGAAATAAATCTCAAAGTTTCATGCTTTCTCGGTTTTGATTCTTGTTCTTGTTGTGTTTTGTGGTTGATCATGTTGTTTTGATATAAATAAGAGTTTCTTTGGATGTTTTAATTGATGAATAAGTTGGATAGTAAGTAAAGGTTAAGGATGATCATGTTCATGCAAGCTTAAGTTAAAACTATTTTTATGAATTGATTTGTATTTGATTTGATGATCTTTAGCATTATCAATGATTATGATAGAGTTGTTGTAGTTTTGGATGTTTTTAGAGGAGTTAAGGGTGAATCTAAGTTGGCTAAAAATTAGTGTTTTGATGATTACGCAAGGTTTATTTTCCTTTAATATCAAGCATGTTATTTGTGTATATTTGATTGAAAAATGAATCTTTGATGCATGTGATTTTGAAGTGAAGTTGAGTATGATGGTTTTTCATAATGATGGGAGGACCAAGTCTTTATTACATGATTTTGGGGATTGATTTTAGGTAGGGGTTTGTGTGAAAATAGAGGAGAAAGCTAGGACAGTGGGGCCTAAGAAATGGCAAAAAATAGGGGAAAATTTGCCAAAAAATTGGTAACGATCAGCCCAGCCAAAAATTGTATTTTTGTGGGTAAATAGATCATTGTGTTAGCTTTTAAATGCCTTTTGAATCGCCTTAATCCATGGTCTGTAAAAAAAGTTATGGCTATTTTGCCAGAACTGCGTAAGTTTGACCAAAACTGGAATACTTATGTTCTAGCCCCATTTTGGAAGCCCTATGGTGGGAATCATGCTGAGTGTTCCGAATGATTGTTTTTCAGGACTTCTTAAGCTTTAGATATTGAGGTATTGGGTCTCAATCTGAGATAGGAAGAGTAAGTTACAAGTCATTCTTTCAAAGCCCCTATTATGCTCTTACTTTTTCTTTACTAAAATATTAGCTATGAAATAATCATTCATGGATTCTATTGGGGTTTTCAAGTCGATTTATGAGAGAGAAGAAGAGAAACATGCATTTTGGGAGCTTAATTATGAGTTTTGAATCACTTATGGATATTACAAAGAAAGTACCAAGTTTGGGGAGTTTAATAGCTTTCATTGAGATCAATAATCTATTTGGGGTGAAAAATTGTATTTAATGGACTTGGGAATGAATTATGGAAAGTTGGGAGAATTTTTGACTCAGAAACCATATTTATTAGGCCAAGTTAGTGCAGTTTATGTTATTTCGAACCAAGATATATCTCTCTTGGCCGTAAATCTTTTAGAATATATCAAATATATTTATCAAGCCAATCTAGTGTACTCGCAGTTGTCTTGCACCAACTATACATCAGCGAGTCTTTAAACTGTATTAGTAACCTATCTCAAAAGAGGCCACAACTACTCTCTCATTTGTCACCATCAAGGCCTTTTCCTTTCTAATCTTATTTATCTCACCGTAGTCTATCTTACTTTTATTTATTTTATATCGAATTTTGTTACTTTTATTAATTTAGTTTTCAAATTATATTAAAATACCTAGGTTATGTATACCATTTAATTACTCAATTTCTATAACACATGCTTTTACTTGCTCAATTACGTGAGTAAGGATCATTTACTAACTACACATGCCTACAATGACATCTATGAAACAGAATCGAGGCCTAGTTATCATTCCCCGTTACGCATAAGTGTTATTAAGTCAGAACATATTTATCATATCAGATGACATTTATGAAGTAGATGACATTTATCAAGTCAGATGATATTTGTAAAGACTCAAGCTACATCCATTCCCTGTATCTTCAGAAAGCAGAACATGTTTGCCGAGTTGCAACTCTTAATGAGTTTATCAATAAATCCGTTTATACAGTGATTTACCATTTAACTTGTGACCCCATCAGTTATCATCTATAGGGCGTCAGCCCATCATTTACCCGTGTTGCTTCAGGCAAGGTCTTAATCGAATTGGCAGATGTACACCTATGTATGATCATATCACTGCAAAGGATTCACATCCAGATAATAATAAACAATTTAGTTTTACATTACTTTCATTTTCATTGTATTGCGAACTAAATGAATTGCGAAGGTGGGGACCCATCAACAGTGTTTCTACGCTCATTTTACAGTACAGGAATGCATGTACCGAGTTTTAGCTCACATTTTCAAATTGTTTTCATGTTTTCCATTTTAGGTGATGAAGTATCACATGTTTAGCCATTTAGCAAGCCCTTTTGAAGTCATCAGATGCTCAAAGTGAATTTAGCATAGCATGAACGTTGGGATCGACATTAGGGTCAAGTTGGGTTTATCTTCAGTATACTTGTGTAGTGTGTAGTGCTAGTTAGCATATGATACTGTTAACTCGATTGTATTGAAGTTGAACTATTAGGGACTTTGGACTTGAAGTGTTTCAATTCAATAGATATTGTGATTGTGAACATAAGTTGTAAGATTAAATAGTTTCAGTAAGCCTTGTCTCTATCGGGACGGCGGTAGCCCCTTCTATCATTAAGTCTTCAGTTGCGGTTACTTATCAATCAAATAATTAGCAATTTAGGGGCGTTACAGGTTTGGCATCAGAGTTAAGGTTTTAAGGGCCATTGTGAGCTATCAAGTGTTTATGAGTTAGCTATCAAGGTGTGTATGAGTTATGTTGGATCAGTTAAGTGAGTTATGGACTATAAGTTCATATATATGGGCAGATAGGGAGGAACCATTTCCATTTGGGTGATTCAATCATTTGGTAATATCCTAAGATTCAAGCATTAGCAAAGTGGAGTGTGGAACCATTTGGGTGACCTGCTAGCGAGGCATGGTCTCATTTATTCGGGAGTTGTATTATATGTTTTATTTCTCTCATTTGTTTAAATTTTTGCAATTGCGCACTTCGGGTATATGACCCGTTGAGTTATGAACTCCGGCGTGTGGCCGTTGAGCTATTGAAATCTGATTTTTCATGATAAGTACATGATGTAAGGCTTTAAGCCTGAGTTTTAATTAGTTTTTAGGCAGAACTCTGTCCGCTTCACTCTAAAATTTAAGAGTTACATTGAGGCGCATTAACATACATGATATTGAGTGCGGTGATGTTTAAAACCTATTGCAGGAATGCCATTTGCAACTTGGTCTATCTTTGGGTTAAATCAGTATGAGAAGGAATTATTGTAGGAAATCTTGTGATGGTAATTCAGTAGATTGTACTGTGCTACTTGGCACTATATAGGTGGTATGAGTAAGATTTAGTTGCCATGTATAGAAAGAGGCTACTCTTGTCACTAAGACTTAACACCAGCAATGCTCGCATTACTTCCAGTCAATGATTTACTTCGGCCCTAGTCACCTTAGATTGTTTAGGGGCATTATACCTGTAACGCCCCCAAATTAAACATGTTCCATTGTTTATATTCTCCTTAATAAATCACTCAATTGAAATCTGATAAATCCAATGATAGGGGCATTGCCGCTGTCTCACAGGACAAGGCTTGAAGTATATGTCCTGGACTAATATAGTTAAGCATAACCTCAACCATACACATTCACACATCATCATCCATTCACAATTCAGCGTTAACCAATGTAAGGTTTATAAACCATAGTAAGATAATTCACCATGTAATCTACATCCTCATACACCGAAGAATTTAAAATACAACTTTAAAGTATGCATACACTATATCACTGCTGAGATTTCCTTACTTAACTTATCTTCTTCCGCTGCTTTACTAGCATGAGGGCAATTCTCTGAGCACTTGCCTAAAACAAAACATGAAAAGCATTTCGAACTGTGAGCCGAAGCTCAGTACATGCATTTCTGAATTGTTAAATGATCATTGAAACACTGGTTGGGCCCGCTTTGTAATTCATTTTAAGTTAAAACAGTGAATGAGATAATATAAAACTGCATTGCTAATTATTATCTGATAGTGAATCCCTTGATACTATTACGATCTATGGATAGGTGCACACCTGCCAAGCCGACCAGGGAACCTGGCCTGAAGCCGCACGGGTAACTGAAGGGCAATGCCCTGTAACTGATAACTGATGGGATCACTAATTATGTGATAAATCACTGATTAAACTGATTTATTGATGTACTTATCAAAACATTACGATTTCGATAAATACATGCTGATTTCTAAAGATACAGGCAATGAACGTACTTGAAGTCTTTAAAATGATATTTCACTTGATAATACGTATGCACAAAAGAAAATGATAGACTAGGCCCCGATTCTGCTAAAGAAATGTAATTATAGGTAAATGTAGTTAGTAAACCATGTTCACTGACATAATTTACTACAATTCCAATGATTCAACATAAGGCAAGTTACAACAAAATGATTTGAAAAACAAATCAGTTAGGGTTATTGATACAACAAACTGATATAAAATAGACCAATTGGAATGATTAAGCTGCTAATAAAAGATTTCAATTGATACAATTGAAATATGAGTTCTGATATTTTGAAATGCATAATAAAAAGTGTGATGTTTCTGAAATAGATAATAGAATGGTTAATGCTTCTGAAATGGGTGACAAATGGTTTATGCCATAAGGGGTGCTGTGAGGTTCATAAAAACTCATATAACACCCTAACTTGGTCCAAAGGACACTGATTTTGAGTTATTACTCTGCTCACTTCCCAAATTGTATTTTCATACTTATTTAACTCAGTTTTCAACCCAAGTAAGCTTCTGTACATAATCAAACTTTTTGAACTCACTACACTTTGTAATTTCCTTGCAATACCCATAATTATATTGAACTTCTAAAAATATTTCTAAATGTCACGATTTTTGTATTCACTCATATTATTGATTGATGGTCTGCATTAGAAAATCCATATCTTTCACTCCTAACCACCAAATAAGATGTGAAACCCCAATATGAAAAGCTCCTAATGTCCACTAAAACTTTTATTCAGGACACAAAGCATGATTCACATAGTAAGGCCCCTAAAATTATGGTAGAAAACAGACATGCACCATTTCAGTTCAATCCGCGCAGTCGTAGCAAAACGACCATAACGTTTTTCGCAGAACTCAGATTAAGGTGATTCAAAAGGCATGTTAAAGCTAACTCATTGATCTATCCACACACCAAAAAGTACAAATTTTCAATAGGCCAGTCAGTACCAGGTTTTCCGTAAATTCCACTGTTCAAAACTATTTCCAGTTTCAATGTATTCTGCGTAGTCTTTAGTAAATTGGTCATAACTTTGTCCACACAAATTAAAATTGAGTAATTCCAAAGCCTATTGAAAGCTAACTCATCAAGATACCACTAAACCAAAAATCATTAATTTTGGATATGCCACGAAATACCCGTTTCCTCTCAAAGTGACCCCTATTTTAGGTCTATTGATAGCTCAATAACCACATATTTGCAATCTTTTCTTCACATAACCACCCCCTAAAATCACTCTTTAACTTACATAAATTAGCATAAATATCTTGATATTTATTACCAATGCCAAAATCCATCATTACACCCTAAACTTGCATGATTAAGAAGTAACCATAACCCTAGCATAATCCAACTTCAACTCCATCATGATCCATCACAAGATAACTCTTAATTCAATCAAAACAATGTGATCCATCATTAAAACAATCAAAACAAGAATTAAAAACCATTAATCTAAAGAACAAGATTGTAGTCACTTACTTTGAGCTTGAAACAAGTGGAGATGGAGATGATATTTGGTGATTTTGAGGGTGGAAGATGATAGCCGGTGGAGGGAGGTGGTTGGGGATTGAAATCCTTGCCGGAGAGTGGTCGGAAAGTGGTCGGAAAACACCATAATAAGGCAGGGAGGGGCTGCTACCATGGGGTAGAGAGAAGGAGGAGAGAAGAGGAGAGAGAAAGTGTCTTGAAAAATTGCTTAGTGCAAATGAAACTAAAGCAAATAAATACTTAGCTGAAAATTAAGCATAAGAAATCAGCTATTGCTAATAATAATTAAGGCCTAATGATGGTAATTAGATAAGCAAATGGGTTAGGAACCTGTTGGGCCAAAATTGGGCTTAATTTAGGCCCGAAAGAAAATTAAACTGTACGCGATTAAATTTTCCGTAGCTCAAAATTAAATGTCATATCATGAAAAATAATTTAATCTTTTAAATCATAATTATCGACGCCTAATATCAATTTCTTCGAAATTTTTTTTTTCGGTAAATGAAACTTGAATTGCAAAGTAGGGCCTAAAATGAATTTTTCCAACCAGGATAAATAGATGAGATAAATAAATGTGAAAAATGAATAACATGACTTAATTAAATAAATAAATATGATTTAGGGTCGGGCTATTACAATTCCTTTGCTATTGACACTCACTTGGCCCTTAACATCTCTTTATCTAGGTCATTTGTTTAAATGGCTTCAATTGTTATCTAAACCATGCCAATGACAACTTATCATTTGCAAGAATGCTCTTTTATAGTAGTTCTTGTAATTGTCTGCTTGTTTCATCTTTCTAATTTTATCCAATATTGTTTAATCTCCTTATACTCGATATTTCATTCGATCATAATGATATGCTCGTATAACTTGCTTTGAATTAATAATATAGTTAATCCCCTTGCTTTTAAATTCAATTGTCACATTTATATTTTATGTCCTCATCAATAAACTTCAGCATTCTCCATTCCATCTTATTGTTGCACTCAAATTGACTTTATCTAAGCAAAGGCAAGTTCCTAATGTAACTTGTCCAATCTATTTATATATGTGTTGCATTTTGTTATCCAATCTATCTATTGACTTATCACACATTACTTTTCCTGTCTATCTAGTGAACTTAACTTGACAATTGAGGCTAAAAAGTTACCATCTTGCCATCTTGCTTTTGCTGAACCCGAGTGTAATTGAGCCAACTTTCCCTTGGTTAACTATCTATTGGGTCATTTATGATCCATATTTATAAACCATGATTCATTTGGCATTATTTTTCAACGTTCTGGTCATTTTATTTCAACCACCTCATGATAAACCCCCTTTTACCAATCTTTTCTAATCTCATTGTTTATTTCTTTTAGACTTAATGGCACGCTTGACTATCAATTTCCTCATTTTCATTCCTGGCGATATTTATTTTATTGTCCAATACGGAATTGGAGCTGACCTTCGATTAGTCGGATGAGGGGAGAACAGGTGATGCCTGGAGAACACTAAATGAGAACATTTTGATAAGAGCATAATCTTAAGCAATGTCGGGTCCTATTGGAGCGAGCCAGAAGAAGCATTGGGTATAAAAATAGAGTTAATCTAAGCAAGTAGTACGAAAGAAATTCAAGGACATGTTAGGGTGAGACAAGCCCGAGATAAGAGTTATGTCGACAACACTAGGAGACAATTACAGTTTCAGATGGGGCAAAATGTACTTTGGGCAAATCATACCTCCTCAAAAGCCACTTGGGGAACCCAGAAAGAGATAAAAGCCAAATATCCATATTTATTTGTGATATCAGTGCATATTTTCACAAGACTCCTAAGTTTCGAGGATGAAAGTCTTTGAGGAGGGAAGGCTATAATATCCTAACCCTAACCCATATTTATTTAAATCATTTTTATTTTCATTGTTATTTATTTAGCCAAATCATGTTTATTAATTTAAATGCTCCCACTTTATTTATTTCGCAAATCATAATTTTGGGTCCCACTTTGCACTTTGGGTTTCAATTATCGTAAAATTTCAGGTGAATCGATGGTAGACCTCGATAATTATAATTTAAGAATTCATTATTATTATTATTATTATTATTATTATTATTATTATTATTATTATTATTATTATTATTATAACCTCGCAAAAAAAAAAAAACTTCAAGCTATGAACAATTTCAATCGCGTAAAGTGAATTTTTGGACCCAAACTCATTTAGGCCCAATTTCGGCCCAACACGCATTACTCCCATTTATTTGACAAATCACGATTACGTATGTCTAATTATTATTGGACTAAGCTTGCTTTTGCTAGATTAAATCTTAACCAAGTGATATTGGAGTCATTTTGTCGAAGTAAATCTCAAAGTTTCAAGCTTTCTCTCTCTTCCTCCCCCTCTCTACTGGGCTGTCTTCTCTGGTGGTTGCTGCTAGCCACCACATCAACCAGTTGTCACCATCCCTTTGCCACTAGGCAGCCACCCATAGTCACCCTCGTCACCCCCATGCTCCCACAAACATCTAACACCACTTATACCTCTTTTTCAAGTGTCAAAGTGAGTAACACCCTAACCCTATCTTGTTGATTTTGCTTGTATCTTTTTTTTATTCTTATTCTTGTTGTGTTTCATGGTTGATCATGTTGTTTTGATAGAAATAAGAGTTACTTTGGATGTTTTAATTGATGGATACGTTAGATAGTAAGTAAAGCTTGAGGCTGATAATGTTCATGCAAGCTTAAGTTAAAATTATTTTTACGGATTGATTTGTATTTAATTTGGTGATCTTTAGCATTATTAATGATTATGATGAAGTTGTTGCAGCTTTGGATGGTTTTGGATGACTAAAGAGCGAATCTACGTTGGCCAAAAATTAAGGTTTTAATGATTATGCAAGGTTTAGTTTCCTTTAATAGCAAGCATGTTATTTGTGTATATTTGATTGAAAAATGAACCTTTGATGCATATGGTTTTGAAGTGAAATTACGTATGATGGTTTTTCATGATGATGGGAGGATGAAGGCTTTGTTATATGATTTTAGGCATTGATTTTAGATGAGGGTTTGCGTGAAAACAGAGGAGAAAGCTAGGACAGTGGGGGTTAGGAAACGGTAGAAAATAGGGAAAAATTGCCAATAACCTGGTAATGATCGGCCCAGCCAGGAATTGTATTTTTGGTGGGTAAATAGATCGTTGTGTTACCTTTTAAATGCCTTTTGAATCACCTTAATCCATGGTCTGTGGAAAACGTTAAGGCCGCTTTACCAGAACTGCTCAGGTTAGACCGAAACTAGCAAACTTTATGTTCTAGCCCCATTTTGGGAACTCTATGGTGGGAATCATGCATGGTATTATAAATGAAAGTTTTTTGGGACTTCTTAGGCTTTTGATATTGGGGTATTGGGTCTCAATCGGAGATCGGAAGACTATGTTACGAGTCATTCTTTCTAAGCCCCTATTATGCTCTTACTTTTTCTTTACTGAAGTATTAGCTATGAAATAAATATTCATGGATTTTATTGGGCTTTTCAGCTCAATTTATGAGAGAAAAGAAGAGAAACATGCATTTTAGGAGCTTAATCATGAGTTTTCAATCACTTATGGATATTACGAAGAAAGTACCAAGTTTAGGGAGTTTAATAGCTTTAATTAGGATCAATAATCTATTCGGGGTGAAAAAATGTATCTAATGGACTTGTGAATGAAATATGGGAAGTGGGGAGAATTTTTAACTCAGAAACCATATTTATAGGACCAAGTTATTGCAGTTTATGTTATTTTGAACCAAGATATATCTCTCTTGGCCTCAAACCTTTATTACTTACTCAATTCAAAATGCATCAAATATATTTATCAAGACAATCTAGTATACTCATTGTTATCTTGAACAAAGCTATACATCAGCGGGTCCTAAACCCGTATCAGCAATCTATCTCAGAGGAGGCCATAACTACTCTCTCATTTGTCACCGTCAAGGCTTTTTCCTTTCTAATCTCATTCATCTCACTGTGCTCTATCTTACTTTTACTTACTTTATATCAAATTTAGTTACTTTTATTAGTTCAATTTTGAAGTTATATTGAAATACCCAAGTTATGTATACCACTTAATTACTCAATTTCTATTACACATACTTTTACTCACTCAATTATGTGAGTGAAGATCATTTACTGACTACACATACCTACAATGACATTTATGAAACATAGTTAAGGCCTAGTTATCGTTCCCCACTATGCGTAACTGTTATTAAGTCAGAACATATTTATCAAGTAAGATGACATTTATGAAACAGACGATATTTATGAAGTCAGATGACATTTTTAAAGACTCAAGGTGCATCAATTGCCTGTGTCTTAAGAAAGCAGAACATGTTTACCCTGTTACAACTCTTAATGAGTTTATCAATGAATCAGTTTATACAGTGATTTGCCATTTAACTTGTGACCCCATCAGTTATCATCTATAGGGCATCAGTCCATCATTTACCTGCACGGCTTCAGGCCAAGTCTTGATCGGATTGACAGATGTACACCTATGTATAGATCATATCATTACAAAGGGTTCACATCCAGGTAATAATAAGCAATTTAGTTTTATATTACTTTCATTTTCATTGTTATTGCGAACTAGATAAATTGCAAAGGTAGGTATACATCAATAGTATTTCTATGCTCATTTTACAATACAGGAATACAGGTACTAAGTTTTAGCTCACATTTTCAAATTGTTTTCATGTTTTTCATTTTAGGTGACGAAGTATCACATATTTCTCCATTTAGCAAGCCCTTTTGGAAGTCATCAGATGGTCACAGTAGATTCAGCAATGCACAAATGTTGGGATCGACCTTAGAGAAAGTTAGGTTTGTCTACACTATACTTGTGTAGTGTGGAGTGCTAGTTAGTACATGGTACGATTAAGTTGATTTTGTTGAAGTTAAACTATTAGGGACTTTGGACTTGGAGTATTTTAGTTTAATAGATATTGTGATTGTGAACATGAGTTACAAGATTGAATGGTTTCAGTGAGCCTTGTCCTTATCAGAAAGGCGGTAGCACATTCCATCAATAAGTCTTTAGTTGCAATTACCTATGAATCAAGTAATTAGCAATTTAGGGGCGTTACAAATAATAACAGAAAGAAAGGAACAAGAATAAGGGAGAAATAAACATTAATCAATAAGTAAATGGATATTAATATGAAGAGATACTAGGATTTCGAGTATAGCAAGACTCTTAATATTGACTTACAAAATTCAATTCGGATTTAATTAATCTCTTCAAAACTCTTACGTTGCAAGCTTAAGACTAATAAAAAAAATAATTATAGTTGTTAATGAACAAGCTCAACTAGTAGCTAGCATGAATTACTCAATTTCAACATAATTCATCTAATTTCTAGTCTTGTTTAATCAATCAGTAATTGAAATTTTAAATGTGATTGCATAATTATTATATTAGCCAACAAGGTCTAATATGAATAATTGAGATAGGAAGTTAATCAATTGTAAAACTATATGTATAAACAATCAAAATAAATTGCATAATAATTAAAGCAATTAAAGAACTCAAAATTATGCAATAAAAAGGGATAATAATATTAACCCAATTGAAATTAGAAAAATCAACGAAGTGAGTCAAAGATCCATCTCAATCCTAAATAAACAACCTAGCCGATCATAAATAGAGAAAATACCATTGAACTTAAAATAGTCATATTTCAATTAACGGTATATTTCAATCCCTATAACCAAACTTTGATGTTTTTTTTTACACAAAATTTCACACAATCAAAGATCAACTCTCTAATTGGGGTCACACATGAGATGAAAGAAAAGAGAAAAGATAGCCAAATTAGCTTATTTTCTTTTAATTCTCTCAACTCAAATAATTTTGCCTACCACCAATTTCTCTCTAATTACTAACAGTGGGAGGAAAAAGAGAGTGAAAAATGAAGAAAGAACAGGATGAATGATTGATTATAAATTGATGCCCCATGCCTATCTATTTATAGTGAAATTTACTCCTCTTCCTTCTTCACTTTTCATGCAAATCCACTAGTTTTATTGCCAAAATAGCAGCTAAGTATCATCCATCTCTTCTAATTGGATCAAGTCTAGCTTGTTAAATAAATGGCTGATTTTACTTGGGCAGTTAAAGTGATGCTGGGCCACTAGAATCATCAAGGGAGAGAGAGAAATGTGAGGCTGGGTCTGCTGACTGGGCCACCCCATCATGCTTCAAATTTCAAAGTTATGCTTGAATTCTTTTGTATCTCACTCCTCACTTTCAAAGATAAAATATGCATTATTTTTACTTCAAATACGACTTAAAGACTAAAAAAAGGTATAAAATAGAGAAGAAAATTACTCATAAAAATATGAGTTATAAACTCCCCCACACCAAAACTTTCTAGTCCTCGAGCAAAGAGTGAATATATTCAATCCATCATGTAAATCAAGATTTAAGGAAAAAAATCACAGAATCCAACTGTATGTATTCGCTGAATCGTAGAGATCAACTCACTGCTAACACGCAAAGCTATTATCAAGCATTTCCAATATCAAACTTGCAGCAAACCATAAGCATAAAACTTCACCCCACATTGAAATCACGAGAATATCCTTAAAATTAAGTCCCTAATGCCAAACTAGTTTATTAGTTTTCTTTTTTTTTTTAAGCTCACTTTGTTCTATGTGTCTCTTGTTCTGCGTGTATGAACATATGGATAAAGATGACACCCAAAGAAACAATTAGTACATATTTAGGGAATTAAAAATATGAATAAAGATGGAACATGAACATTGGTACCGGAATGGAACATAATTTGATTCAATTCATTTCTTCATCAACAATTTAGAAAGACAAGTGCGGAACTCAACACTTATTTTATACTCATTTATTTTGTTGTAAATGGGGTTCATCTCAAACTTAAAATTAGCTACAGTTTAGTAAGAACACAGCAAAAATTTTAGCCATTCACTAGTTAAAACTTAAAATATTCTCAAATTGGCAAAGATCGCATGAATCACATCAACATAACTAAGAGTTGAACACACATAATCAAGTTCCCAGTCTCTTCCTAACAACAAGTTCACAAATTTCAAATTTTCTTGAAAATTTTTTATTTGCCTGCCCCCAACACCGTACATTGTCCTCCATGTAGAAAACAATAATAAAGAGAGAGATGGGGAAAAGAACAATACAACGTACTAGCAAGAGGAAAGCACTTGTAATCGCACCCAAGGAGTCATCTCCAAATGAACCTTTGAAACCATCAATAACCACAAAATCCGAAACTAAGTAAGGTACCACATTTAGGACAAAAATGAAACTTGAACAAAATGGAAAGAAATAACATAAAATACAATAGAATAACTTAAATTCACCTAAAAAGATTTGGTTGCCTCCCAACAAGCGCTAAGTTTAATGTCTTCAGCTAGATAAGGCTCCATTCACTAATCATAGTAGACTGGATCTGCTGAATTTATGGATTCAATCAAACCAAGCTCAATTTTGTTAGTCACAACAAGTTTCAAATGTTCACAATTGACAGTAAGAATAGGACCATCCAGGTGGTCTAAAATTTTGGCAGCCTTAGAAGGAAACACTTATTGGAGTACAAAAGGACCATCCCATCTAGATCTCAACTTGCCGGGAAATAGTTTGAGCTTAGAATTAAAAAGCCCAATCTTCTGATGAGGCTCAAAAGATTTTCTATAAATCATCTTGTCATGAAAAGCTTTGGTTTTGGCTTTATAAATCTTTGCATTTTCATAAGCTTCATTATGCAATTCATCCAATTCACTTAGTTGAAGCCTACAATTAGAGCCCGTTGTTCCATATCAAAATTAAAAGCTTTAATAGCCTAAAACCGCGGTGTTGTAACTAGAAAGGAGTCGGAAAGAAGACATTCTCATAGGGGTCTTGTAAGCAATATGATAGGCCTACTGAGCATTATTCAATCTCAACAGTCTTTTTTATCTGGTCGAATCATTTTTTCATGTATAGACTTAATCTCATGATTAGACACCTCAACTTGACCACAAGTCTGAGGACTTTATAAGCCCCAGAATATTTTCTAAGAAAAGCCTTGAAAGATCTATGATAAAAATGACTACCTAATCACTAATAAGAGCTCGAGGGGTCCCATATCGATAGAAGATGCATTCCTTCACAAAGTTGACCACAACCTCATGGTCATTAATTCTAGTAGCTAGAGCCTTCATGCACTTTGACACGTAATCGACTGTAACAAGTATGTAAACAAAGCTAAAAGATGGGGGAAATGGACCCATGAAATCAATGCCCTACACATCAAATATCTCAACAATCAAAATAAGGGAAGGGTGCGTCATATCACGATGGGACAGGGCACCCTTGCATTGATAGTGCTTATGAGCAAACCAGAAATTATGAGCATCTCTAAATAGAGTGGTCCAGAAGAACCTACTTTGTAGGACTTTAGCAGTTGTCCTATGTCCTCCAAAGTGACCACTACAAGCATAAGAGTGACAATAGGTCACTCTCAGGGACACATCTACGGACCACTTGGCTTGGATAATGTTTAAAAAGGTAGAGATCTCCCCAATAGTAATATCTTATTTGTAAGAAGAGCCTATCTTTCTCTTCTTTGGGCTAGTGGGGAGGAATCTTACTAGTAGGAAGGTAGTTCATAGTATGAGCAAACCAAGGGAGACGGGCATGTGACACGGCAAACAGTTGCTCATCAGAAAAATGGTTAGAAAATCCCAGTAAGTAATTAGTATACTGAATGAAGATCGTAGACAAATGGTCTGCAACCAAATTTTCAGAACCCTTCTTATCTTTAATCTCAAGGTTAAATTCCTGTAGCAATATAATCCACCTAATGAGCCTAGGTTTGATGTCATTCTTAGCAATAAGTATCTTAATGTAGTATGGTCAGTAAATACAATCACTTTTGAACACAAAGGGTATGAACGAAATTTATGAAGTGCAAAAACTACAGCTAGCAACTCTTTTTCAGTGGTACAATAATTCTTTTGAACATTAGTTGGAGTTTTACTAGCATAGTCAATGACATAAGAAATTTTATTCACCCTTTGACCCAAAACAACCTCGATAGCGAAATCAAATGCATCACATATAATCTCAAAAGGTTGAGAGAAATCAAGGGGCCGTCCGATGGGGGTTGACACCAACAAACATCGAAGCTTTTCAACATCCTCCGCACAAGACGCATCGAACTCAAAAGGAGTATCTTTAGAAAGGAGGTTAGTAAGTGGCCGAGCCACTTTGCTAAAGTCCTTACTAAATCTCCTATAAAATCTAGCATGGCTAAGGAAAGATCTGACCTTTTTCAGAGAAGGTGGAATAGGCAAATTAGAGATCAGATGAATCCTTGTTTTATCAACCTCAATTCCCTTATCAGGCACTCTATGACCTAATAGAATCCCTTCTTGGATAAGATGAGATTTACATCTTCACATCTTTTCAACATAGTAGACAAATTAGCATGACATTCACCAAACGACAAGCCAAAAATAAAGAAATAATCTATAAACACCTCCATGAACTTATCAAGGTAATCAAGCCATCGTGCATCTTTGGAATGTGGAAGGTGCATTACACAACCAAAAGGGTATCCTCCTATTGGCGAGTGCACCTGAAGGGCTTGTAAAGGTGGTTTTCTCTTGGTCCTTAGGATAGACAAGTATTTGATTGTAATCAGAATACCCATCTACGAAACAGTAAAAACTTTGTTCGGCTAATTTTTTTCAAAATTTAATCGATGAAGAGGAAGGGAAAATTGTCCTTTTAGTGGTAGAATTCAGCTTTTTGCAATTAATGCACACACTTCACCCCGTTGTCTGTCTTGTAGGAACTAGTTAACCATCATTATCTTACACCACTGTCATGCAAGATTCCTTAGGGATCACTTAGACTATTTTCACCCATTGACTATTAGAAATAGGTAGATAATACCTGCATCTAAAAGTCTGACTACCTCTTTCTAGACAACTTCTTTCATATGAGGTTTCAATCTTCATTGTATTTGCCTAATAGATTTACCATCATCCTCTAAGTAAATTCTATACATGTAAATAGTAGGACTAATCCCTTTCAAATCAGCAACCGACCACCCAATGGCACCCTTATGTTCAGTTAAGACACAAATTAACTCTCTCTCTCTTGATCACAGGATAAGGGAGAAGAGATTATGATAGGTACAGTCTCTCAGGGTACTAAAAACACATACTAAAGTGAGGTAGGGAGAGGATTCAACTTAAGTTTAGGTGGGGAGACAACAGAAGGTGGCATAGGAGAATTAGCCAAGGAGAAAGAGGCTCATAATTAGATACCCATGAGGAAGACTCAAGATGAGGTGTGGAGTCAAGATTACAATCCAACTCACGTGTTGTACTTCCTAAATCAAATAACCTCAAATCCCCATGGGAAAGATAGGTTCCTAAGGGATCTTTGTTTAGAATAGTAGGTAAGGCCTCTTTAATCACATATCAATGAAGAAGCATTCAAATTCATCTTCAAACACACGTTGAGAAGAAGCATTAAAAATATTAAGCCTAACCCTCATATTCATAACCGAGATGTCCATCACTCCCAACCTACATTTAATGGTGGCATTAGCTGTAGCTAGAAAGTGACGTCCTAGAATAACAGGGATGTACTTAGAGGCATGACTAGGGTCCATGTCTAATACAACAAAGTCAACAGGAAAAAGACCTTTATCAATTTGATTCAAGACATCATCTATCTGCCCTCTAGGGGTTCTTACTAACCTATCAGCAAGTTAGAGGGTACAGTTGGGAGGTTTCAATTCACCCAACTTGAGCTCTAAGCAAATAGAGTATGGTACCAAGTTAACACTAGAACCTAAATCCGATAATGCTCTTTCAATTTTATGATTACCAATAAAGCATGAAATAGTGGGAACACCAGCATCTTTCAACTTAGGCGTAGTGTTATGATTCAAAACAGAGCTCACTTGTTCACTTAAAAAACTTTTGAGACCTGTCATCTATAGATTTTCTTTTAAAAGTGCATATGTCTTTAA
Source organism: Carnegiea gigantea (assembly GCA_029747015.1). Classification (NCBI taxonomy): domain Eukaryota; kingdom Viridiplantae; phylum Streptophyta; class Magnoliopsida; order Caryophyllales; family Cactaceae; genus Carnegiea; species Carnegiea gigantea. The sequence goes on from JAKOGI010000376.1 coordinate 413,561, forward strand.
GGAATTGCGCATAAGCACGGATTTGTTTTATTGCTTCTAAAAGGGGAAGATTGACCTTAACTTGCTTAAAGGTCTCTAGCATATCCTCTCTTTGTTTGTCTTTCCTAGAAGGGAAAGGTGCATCCAAAGTGTGAGGGTAAGAAACCCTTGGCTTGTATGTCCAAACAGGGTCAGACACATCATAGGGAAGGGGTGACCCACTTTCAATTTCACAGTCAGTCTGATCGGTCTTTGGTCTTTCTCTTTGATTATGTTTCTTGTCACTAACTTTGTTGTCCACTTCCTTACCTCCCCTAAGAACCATAACAACTTTCAATTATTCAAATTGTTAGCTTTTAGGATTCTCTATGGGGTAGCTTGGAAATTATCCTTCTTCTTTTTTACTTACAGCTAAGGCTAGCTGCCCTAGTTGGGTTTTTAACTTAGCTATAGATTGTGAGTGGGAGTCTACAATTTATATTTTAGACTCAATTTCTTGGACCTTAATATTCACATTTTGGACAACAGAAGTAAGGGTACTAAGAGCAAACAGTACCTTATCTAATTTTGAGCTCATAGATGGAGGTAGCGAAGGTGGTGGATGGGCATACCTTTGGTTCTAAAAACTAGGAGGTTAATTCTACTAGACTGAGCATGCCGGTTGTTCACATTTTGAGACCTTCAAGAAAAGTTACAATGATTCTTCCAACCATGATTATAAGTGTTAAAGTAAGGATTATTAGCTGGAGAAAAATCCTTGAGCAGCATTTACTTGTTCATTTACAACATCAGATGGACCAACAGAAGGACACTTAAAAGAAGCATGCATGGGACTAGAACAACTTGAATACACATATTGAATCCCCAAATGCACAAAATGGCATACAGTGATTAAAATTATTATGCTTGGTAACTTGGTAACTTGCATGGGACTAGCACAACTTGAAGTTTCTCATTAAGAGTTGTAACTTGCTAAATATGTTCTGCTTTCTGAAGATATAGGCAATGGATGTACCTTGAGTCTTTAAAAATGTCATCTGACTTGATAAATGTCATCTGTTTCATAAATGTCATTTGACATGATAAATATGTTCTGACTTAATAACACTTATACATAACGATGAATGATAACTGGGCCTTAACTCTATTTCATAAATGGCATTGTAGGTATGTGGAGTCAGTAAATGATGATTACTCACATAATTGAGTAAGTAAAAGCATGTGTAATAGAAATTGAGTAATTAAATGGTATACATAACTTGAGCATTTCAATATAACTTCAAAACTAAATTAATAAAAGTAACTAAATCCAATATAAAGTAAATGAAAGTAAGATAGACCTCAGTGAGATAAATGAGATTAGAAAGGAAAAGGCCTTGATGGTGACAAATGAGAGAGTAGTTGTGGCCTCGTTTAAAATAGGTTGCTGATATGGGTTTAAGGCTCGCTAATGTATAACTTGGTTCAAGATAATAGCGAGTACACTAGATTGGCTTGATAAACGTATTTGATACATTCTAAATTCAGTTAGTAATAAAGGTTTGAGGCCAAGAAAGATATATCTTGGCTCAAGATAACATAAAGATTAAATAACTCGATCTAATAAATATACTTTTTTGAGTTAAAAATTCTCCCCACTTTCCATATTTTATTCGCAAGTCCATTAAATATAGCTTTTCACAACAAATAGATTATTGATCCCAATGAAAGCTATTAAACACCCTATACTTGGTACTTTCTTTGTAATATCCATAAGTGATTCAAAACTCATAATTAAGCTCCCAAAATGCATGTTTCTCTTCGTTTTTTTCGTAAATCAAGCTAAACACCCCAATAGAATCCATGAATATTTATTTCATAGCTAATATTTTAGTAAAGAAAAAGTAAGAGCATAATAAGGGCTTAGAAAGAATGACCTGTAACTTAGTCTTCTGATCTCCGATTGAGACCCAATACCCCAATATCAAAAGCTTAAGAAGTCCCAAAAAATGTTTACTAAGAACACCAAGCATGATTCCCACCATAGGGCTCCCAAAATGGGACTAGAACATAAGTATGCCAGTTTTGGTCTAACCTGCACAGTTCTGGTAAAACGGCCATAACTGTTTCCATAGACCAGGGATTAAGGCGATTCAAAAGGCATTTAAAAGCTAACACAACGATCTAGTTACCACCAAAAATAAAATTTTTTGCTGGGCCGATCATTACCAATTTATCGCCAAATTGTTCCCTATTTTCTGCCATTTCTCAGCCCCTACTGTCCTAGCTTTCTCCTCTATTTTCACACAAACTCTCATCTAAAATCAATCCCTAAAATCATTTAATAAAGCATTGGTCCTCCCATCATCATGAAAAACCATCATACTCAATTTCTCTTCAAAATCATATACATCAAATATTCATTTTTCAATTAAATATACACAAATAACATGCTTGATATTAAAGGAGACTAAACCTTGCATAATCATTAAAACCGTAATTTTGGCCAACTTAGATTCAACCTTGACTCCTCCAAAATTATCCAAAACTACAACAACTCCATCATAATCCTTAATAATGCTAAAGATCACCAAATCAACTGCAATTCAATCCATAAAAATAGTTTTAACTCAGGCTTGCCTGAACATGATCAACCTCAACCTTTCCTTACTATACAACTTATCCATCAATTAAAACATCCAAAAAAACTTTTATTTCTATCAAAACAACATGATCAACCACCAAACACAATAAGAACAAGAATCAAAACCAAGATACAAGTAAAATCAACAAGATAGGGTTATGGTGTTACTCACCTTGATGCTTGAAAAGAGGTATAGGTGGTGTTGGATGTTTGTGGGAGTATGGGGGTGGCTAGGGTGGTTGTGGGTAGCTGTCTGGTGGCTAAGGGATGGCGACAAGGGGCTGATGTGGCGGCTGGCAGCAACCACCAGAGAAGGTAGCCCAACAGAGAGGGAGAGGAAGAGAGAGAAAGCTTGAAACTTTGAGATTTACTTGGATGAAATTGTAACGCCCCCAAATTAAACATGATTCACTATTTAAATTCTCCTTAATAAATCACTCAATTGTAATATGATGAATCCAATGATGGGGGCATTACCGCCGTCCAAAAGGATAAGGCTTAAAATATGGGTGCTATAAATGACACAGTTAAGCATAGCTAGCTTCAATCATACACCTTCACATATGATCAACCATTCAGAACAATATTAACCAATATATGGTTTATAGACCATAAGAAAATAATTCACCATCTAATATCTACATCTCCATCTACTGAAGTATTCAAACTACAGCTTTAAAGTCTGATCCATCCGGATTTACTTGCTTCACTTATTCTCTTCAACTGATTTGCTGGTATGAGGGCAATTCTCTGAGCATTTGCCAAAAATAAAATATGAAAAACATTTCGAACTGCGAGCCGAAGCTCAGTACATGCCTTCCTGAATTGTTAAATGATCATTGAAACATTGATTGGGCCCGCTTTGCAATTCATTTAGTTAAAACAGTGAATAAGATGATGTAAAGCTGTATTGCTAGTTATTATCTGATAGTGAACCCCTTGATACTGTTACGATCTATGGATAGGTGTACACCTGCCAAGCCGATCGGGACCTGATCTGAAGCCGCGCGGGTAACTGAAGGGCGTAAGCCCTATAGATGATAACTAATGGGGTCACTAATTAAATGATAAATCACTGTGCAAACTGATTCATTGATATACTTACCAAATATGATACTTTGATAAATGAACTCTGATTTATAAAGATACAGGCAATGGACGTACCTGAAGTCTTTAAAAATGATATTTCACTTGATAATACTTATGCACAATGGAAATGATAGACTAGGCCTCAGCTCTGTTTCATAAATGTCATGGTAAGTATGTGTAGTCAGTAAATGATCCTTACTCGCATTATTGAGTAAGTAAAAGTATGTGTAGCATACATTGAGTAATGAAATGGGATACATAACTTGTGCATTTCATTATAATAAATTGATTTTAATGCAATGTAAGATAAGTTAAACCAAAATGAACTGATTCAAATCAGTTAGGGTTAAGACAAGTTAAATTGAAGTAAAATAGACCAAATGAAAATGATTGAGGTGATAATGAAAAGATTTTTATTGATATAAATGAAATATGTGTTTCTGATATTTCTGAAATAGATAATGAAAAGTGTGATGCTTCTGAAATGGACAATAGAATGGTTAATGCTTCTGAAATGGGTGACAAATAGTTTATGTCATAAGGGGTGCTGTGAGGTTAATAAAAGCTTATATAATACCCTAACTTGGTCCAAAGGACACTGATTTTGAGTTATTACTCCGCTTACTTTCCAAATTTCATTTTCATGCTCACTTAACTCAGTTCTCAAACACAAGTAAGCTTCTATGCAATAACAAACTTGTTGAACTCACTATAATTTGTAATTTCCTTGCAATATCCATAATTGTATAGAAACTTCTGAAAATATTTCCAAATGTCTCGATTTCTATATTCACTCATGTTACCGTTTGATAGTCTGCATTAGAAAATCCATATCTTTCACTCCCAACCTCCAAATAAGATGTAAAACCCCAATATGAAAATCTCATAATGTCCACTAAAACATTTATTCAAGACACCAAGTATGATTCCCACAGTAAGGTCCCTAAAATTAGGGTGGAACACAAACATGCACCATTTCAGTCCAATCTATGCAGTCGTAGGAAAATGACAATAACGTTTTCCATAGAACTCGGATTAAGGCGTTCAAAAGGCATTTGAAAGATAACTCATTGATCTATCCACACACCAAAAATCACAATTTTTTAGTGACCCAATCAATACCAATTTTTCCGTAAAGTTACTGTTCCAGTTCAGTTCCCACTTTCAATGTATTCTGCATAGTCTTGAGTAAATTAGTCATAACTTTGTCCACACAACTTGAAATTGAGTAATTCCAAATCCTATTGGAAGCTAACTCATCAAGATATCATATCCAAAAATCATGAATTTTGGATATGACAAACAGTACCAGTTTAATCCCGAATTCAGCCCTATTTTAGGTGTGTTTACAGCTCACTAATAACATCTTTGCAATCTTTTCTTCACATAACCACCCACTAAAATCACTCCATAACTTATGTAAATCGGCATAAACATTAGCCTAATCATTTATGATGATAAAGATCTCCAAATCAAACACAAAATAAACCAAATCCATCACTTTAACTTAAGCTTGCTTGTTCATGCACAATTTCAATCTTTCCTTGCTCTCAAGCATAATCAACAACCAAAATATCAAATAACACTTGTTTATATCAAAATACCATGATCCATAACCAAATCCAACATAAAAATCAAAAATTAAACTTGATTAGACTAGGATTTACCTCACTTTGAGCTTGAATACAAGAGAGTGGAGATGGTGTTTGATGTTTGTGAGAGGTGTAGGTGTGGTTGGTGGTTGACGGGGTAGTGGCCGGCCGGCTGGTGGTGGTGGCTGGTGGATGTGGTGGTGGCAGCAAGGGCTGCCCATGGGGGTAGAGAAATGGAGAGGAAAGGGAGAGGAAAGAGAGAGGAAGAGAGAGGAAGACTAGTCTTGCCTTTAGTCTTCCTTTGCAAGCTTAGTTTACTTGGATGAAAATCATCCATGTAAACTTGGCTGAGGTTGTAGCTCCCAAAAAAAATATCCTGCTCATTGTACTTAGGGTCTAATGATGGCAATTAGTGAAGCAAATGGATTAGAAACTTGTTGGGTGAAATTGGCCTTAAATGAGCTCGGGTTTGTGAAAAATCTCAAATCGGGCGCGATTAATTTAATTAATTTTTTTTAAAATTTTTTTTAAAAAGTTTGAAATCAAATGTGATATCATGAAAAATAATTTAATCTTTTTAAATCATAATTATTGAGGCCTAGTATCAATTTTCCTGAAAAATTATTTTCGGTAAATGAAACTCGAATTGCAATGTGGAGCCTCAAATGAATTCTCCCAATTGGGATGATAAATGAGATAAATAAATGTGAAAAATTAATAATATAGCTTAATTAAATAAATAAACATGATTTAGGGTCGGGCTATTACAGAAATGATTCCAAAATCACTTGGTTAAGATTTAATCTAGCAAAAGCAAGCTTAATCCAATAATATATAGACATACGTAATGGTGATTTGCTAAATAAATGGGAGTAATGCTTGTTGGGCCGAAATCGAGCCTAAATGAGCTTTGGTCCGAAAATTCATTTTACGCGATTGAAATTGTTCGTAACTCGAAGTTTTTTTTTGCAAGGGGATAATAACAACAACAACAATAATAATAATAATAATAATAATAATAATAATAATAATAATAATAACAATAATAATAATAATAACAATTATAATAATAATAATCATAATAATAACAATAACAACAACAATAAGGGGCTTTGGAATATAATAACCCAAACTTTGGGGGTGTGAAAGGCAATAATCCAAACTTAAGAAATTCTTGCCAGTGAGCTGAACTTTTAATGAATTTATTTCTAATGTTCCACCATTGAGTCGGACTCGTCGGAAATATGGCATGGCGGAGGTGGAATTAGACGTGTAATATTAGAGCAATAAAAAAAAGATAAAGTCTTAACACATCAGCTACCTTCCCTTCCAATTCTCTCTCCACCCCTTAGACATGCATATATATATATATATATTATATATAATATATATATATATATATATATATATATATATATATAATATACATATACATACATATACATATATATGTATATGTATATATATTATATATATACATATATATAATATATATATATATTATATATATATAGATATATATATATATGCATATATATATATATATATTATATATATATATATATATATATATATAATATATATATATATATATATATATATGTATGTATGTACATATATATAATATATATATATATATATATATATATATATGTATGTATATATATATGTATATATGTATATAATATATATGTATATATATACATATAATATATATATATATATATATATATGTATATATATACACATATATATACATATATACATATATATGTACATATATATATGGAATAGAGAATGCTGAAGTTTATTGATGAGGACAAAAAATGTAAGTGTGAGAATTGAATTTAAAAGCAAGGAGAATAATGATATTATAAATACAGAGCAAGTTATGCGGGCGTATCATTATAATCAAATGAGTATCATTATAATCAAATGAAATATTGGCTATAAGGAGATTGGACAATATTGGATAAAATCAAATTGGAAAGATGAAACAAGTAGACAATTACAGGAACTACTATGAAAGAGCATTCTTGCAAATGATAAGCTAGCATTGGCATGGTTTAGATAACAATTGAAGCCATTTAAACAAATGGCCTAGATACAGAGATGTTATAGACCAAGTGAGTGTCAATAGCAAATGAATAATGCCCCTGAACAATCCAAGGTGACTAAGGCCGAAGTAAATCAATGACTGGAAGTAATAGGAGCATTGTTGGTGTAAGGTCTTTGTGGCAAGAGCAGTCTCTTTCCATACATGGCAACTAAATTTTACTCATACCACCCATATAGTGCCAAGTAGCACACCGCAAGCTACTGAATTACCATCACAGAATTCCCTACAGTAATCCTATCCCATACTGATTTAACCCAAAGATAGACCAAGTTGCAAATGGCATTCTTGCAACAGGTTCTAAACATCACTGTACTCAATATCATGTATGTTAACACACCTCAATGAAACTCTTAATTTCTGGAGCGAAACGGACAGAGTTCTGCCTAAAAACTGTCTAAAACCCAAGCTTAAAGCCCTACATTATGTACTTATCATGAAAAATCACACTTGAATAGCTCAATGGCCACACGCCGGAGTTCATAACTCAACGGGTCAAATACCCGGAGTGCACAATTGCAAAAATTTCAACAAATGAGAGAAATGAAACATACAATACAATTCCCAGATAAATGACAGCATGCCTCACTAACAGGTCACCCAAATGGTTCCACACTCCCCTTTGCTAATGCTCGAATCTCAGGATATTACTAAATGATTGAATTACCCAAATGGAAACGGTTCCTCCTTATATGCCCATACATATGAACTTATAGTTAATAGCTCATTTAACTGGTCTAACATAACTCACACACACCTTGATAGCTAACTCAGAAACACTTAATTGCTCACAATGACCCTTAAAACCTTAGCTCTGATGCCAAGTCTGTAACGTCCCCAAATTGCTAATTATTTGATTCATAGGTAGCCACAACGGAAGACTTAATGATGGAAGGCGCTACCACCATTCTAATGAGGGTAAGGCTCACTAAAACCATTCAATCTTTCAACTCATGTTCCCAATCATAATATCTATTAAACTAAAACACTTCAAGTCCAAAGTCCCTAATTGTTCAACTTCAATACAATCGACTTAATCATGTCATGTGTTAACTAGCTCTCCACACCACGCAGTTATATTAAAGATAGACTAAACTTGACCCTGAGGTCGATCCCAACATTGACGCTATGCTGAATCCCCTGTGAGCATCTGATGACTTCCAAAAGGGCTTGTTAAAGGGAGAAACATGCAGTACTTCATCACCTAAAATGGAAAACATGAAAACAATACAAAAATGTGAGCTAAAACTCAGTACATATATTCCTGTATTGTAAAATGAGTGTAGAAACATGTTTGATAGGTACCCGCCTTTGCAATTCATTTAGTTCGTAATAATAATAACAATGGAAGTAATCTAAAATTAAATTACTTATTAGTATCTGGATGTGAACGCCTCGTAATGGTATGATCTATACATAGGTGTACATCTGCCAATCCGATCAAGAGTTGGCTTGAAGCTGCGCAGGTAAATGATGGGCTGACGCCCTATAGATGATAACTAATGGGGTCACAAGTTAAATGGAAAATCACTATATAAACTGATTCATTAATAAACTCATTAAGAGTTGTAACTTGGTAAACATGTTTTGCTTTCTAAAGATAAAGGTAAAGGATGTACCTTGAGTCTTTAAAAATGTCATCTGACTTGACAAATGTCACCTGTGTCATAAATGTCATTTGACTTGATAAATATGTTCTGACTTAATAACACTTATACATAATAGGGAATGATAACTATGCCTTACCTCTGTTTCATAGATGTTATTGTAGGTATGTGTAGTCAGTAAATGATCCTTACTCACATAATTAAATAAAAGTATGTGTAATAGAAATTGAGTAATTGAATTGTATACAGAACTTGGGTATTTCAATATAACTTCAAAACCAAATTAATAAAAGTAACTAAATCTGATATAAACTAAATGAAAGTGAGATAGATCACAGTGAGATAAGTGAGATTAGAAAAGAAAAGGACTTGATGGTGACAAATGAGAGAGTAGTTATGGCCTGTTCTGAGATCGGTTGCTGATACGGGTTTAAGGCTCGCTGATGTATAGCTTGATTCAAGATAACAGCGTGTATACTAGATTGGCTTGATAAATACATTTGATACATTCTGAATTGAGTAAGTAGTAAACGTTTGAGGCTAAGAGAGATATATCTTGGTTCAAAACAGCATAAACTACAATAACTAGTTATGATAAATATGGTTTCTGAGTCGAAAATTCTACCCACTTCCCATATTTCATTCACAAGTCCATTAAATACTGTTCTTCACCCCAAATAGATTATTGACCCTAATGAAAGCTATTAAACTCCCCAAGCTTGGTACTTTCTTTGTAATATCCATAGGTGATTCAAAATTCATAGTTAAGCTCCCAAATTGCATGTTTCTCTTCTTTTCTCTCATAAATCGAGCTAAAAACCCCAACAAAATCCATGAATATTTATTTTATAGCTAATATTTTAGTAAAGAAAAGTAAGAGCATAATAAGGGCTTAGAAAGAATGACTCGTAACTTAGTCTTCCGATCTCCGATTGAGACCTAATACCCTGATGTCGAAAGCTTAAGAAGTCCTAAAAAGCTTTCATTTAAAAAACCAAGCATGATTCCCACCATAGGTTTCCCAAAATGGGGCTGAAACATAAGTATGCCAGTTTTGGTCTAACCTACGCAGTTCTGGTATAATGGCCACAGCTTTTTCCACAGACCTCGGATTAAGACGCAAAAAGAATTTAGAAGCTAACACACTGTTCTATCTAGCCATCAAAAATCCCAATTTTTGGCTTGGCTGATCATTACAAATTTATTGGCAAAGTTTCCCCTATTTTCTGCCAGTTTCCAGCCCCCACTATCCTAACTTTCTCATCTCTTTTCGCACAAACCCTCATCTAAAATCAATCCCTAAAATCATGTAATAATGCCTTGGTCCTCCCATCATCGTACAAAACCATCATACTCAATTTCACTTCAAAATCATATACATCAAAGATTTATTTTTCAATCAAATATACACAAATAACATGCTTAATATTAAAGGAAACTAAACCTTGCATAATCCTTAAAACCCTAATTTTTGGCCAACTTAGATTTACCTTTAACTTCTCCAAAACCATCCAAACTACTACAAGTCCATCATAATCATTAATAATTCTAAAGATCAACAAATCAAATACAAATTAATCAATAAAAATGGTTTTAACTTAAGCTTGCATGAACGTGATCAATGTTAACCTTTACTTACTATCCAACTTATCCATCAATTAAAACGTCCAAAGTAACTCTTATTTCTATCAAAGCAACACGATCAACCACCAAACACAACCACAAAAAGAATTAAAACCAAGATATAAGCAAAATCAACAAGATAGGGTTAGGGTGTTACTCACTTTGATGCTTGAAGAAGAGGTATAAGTGGTGTTGGATGTTTGTGGGAGTATGGGGGGTGGCTGCTTGGTGGCCAATGGATGGTAGCAAGTGACTGATGTGGTGCCTGGCAGCAATCACCAGAGAAGGCAGCCTAGTAGAGAGGTAGAGGAAGAGAGAGAAAGCTTGAAACTTTCAAAATCACTTGGTTAAGATTTAATCTAACAAAAGTAAGCTTAATCCAATAATAATTAGACATATGCAAAGGGGATTTGTCAAATAAATGGGAGTAATGCTTGTTGGGCCGAAATCGGGACGAAATGAGTTTTGCTCCGAAAATTCACTTTATGCGATTGAAATTGTTTGTAGCTCGAAGTTACTTTTTTTTTGCGAGGTTATAATAATAATAATAATAATAATAATAATAATAATAATAATAATAATAAATTTGTAAATTATAATTATCGAGGCCTACTATCGATTCACCAGAAATTTTATGGTAATTGAAACCAGAAGTGCAAAGTGGGACCCAAAATTATAATTTGCTAAATAAATAAATTGGGTGCCTTTGAATTAATAAACATGATTTGAATAAATAAATAACTATGAAAATATGGATGATTTAAATAAATAGAGGTTAGGGTCGGGATATTACAGTCTTCCCCCCTTAAAGAGTTTCGTCCTCAAAACTTATGAGTTTTGTGAAAATATGCACTGATGTCACAAATAAATGTGGGTATTTCGCTTTCATCTCTTTCTAGGTTTCCTCAAATGGCTTTTGAGGAGGTATGATTTGCCCAAAGCACTTTTTGCCCCATCTGAAATTGTGATTGTCCCCTACTTTTGTTGACATAACTCTTTTATCGGCCTTGTCCCACCTTAACATGTCCTTGAATTTCTTTTGTGATACTTGCTTACATTAACACTATTCTTATACCCAATGCTTCTTCTTGCTCGCTCCAATAAGAGCCGACATTGCTTAAGATTATCCTCTTCTCAAAATGTTCTCATTTAGTGTTCTGCAGGCATCACCTGTTCTCCCCTCATCCGACTAATCGAAGGTCTACTCCAATTCCACATTGGACAATAAAATGAATATTGCTAGGAATGAAAATGAGAGAATTGGTAGTCAAATGAGTCATTAAGTCCAAAAGAAATAAACAATGAGATTAGAAAAGATTGATAAAAGGGAGATTATCATGAGGTGGTTGAAATAAAATGACCGAAATGTTGAAAACTAATGGAAAATAAATCATGGTTTATAAGTATGGATCATAAAGGATCCAATAAATAGTCAACCAAGGGTATGATGGCTCAATTACACTTGCATTTAGCAAAAGCAAGATGGAAAGATGGTAAATTTCTAGCCTCAATTATCAGGTTAAGTGCACTCAATAGATGGAAAAAGTAATCTGCAATAAGTAGATAGATAGATTGGATAAGTAAAATGCAATAGATATATAAATAGATTGGACAAATTACAATGGGAACGTGCCTTTGCTTGGATAAAGTCAATTTGAGCCCAACAATAAGATGGAATGGAGAATACTGAAGTTTATTGTTGGGGACGCAAAATATAAGTGTGAGAATTGAATTTAAAAGCAAAATATAAGTGTGAGAATTGAATTCAAAAGCAAGGGGAATAATTATATTATGAATTTAGAGCAAGTTATACGAGCATATCATTATGATCAAATGAAATATCGGGTATAGGGAGATTAAACAATATTGGATAAAATCAAATTAGAAAGGTGAAACACGCTGACAATTAAAGGAACTACTATAAAAGAGCATTCTTGCAAATGATAAGTTGTCATTGGCGTGGTTTAGATAACAATTGAAGTCATTTAAACAAATGGCCTAGATAAAGAGATGTTATAGACCAAGTGAGTCTCAATAGCAAAGGAATAATGCCCCTGAACCATCCAAGGTGACTAAGGCCGAAGTAAATCAATGACTGGAAGTAATGGGAGTATTGCTGGTGTAAGGTCTTAGTGATAAGAGCAGCCTCTTTCTATATATGGCAACTAAATCTTACTCATACCATGCATATAGTGCCAAGTAGCACACCGCAAGCTACTGAATCACCGTCACAGAATTCCTTACAGAAATTCCATCTCATACTGATTCAACTCAAAGATAGACCAAGTTGCAAATGGCATTCCCAGAATAGGTTTTAAACATCACTGTACTCAATATCATGTATGTTAATACGCCTCAATGAAACTCTCAAATTTTGAAGCAAAACGGACAGAGTTCTGCCTAAAAAACGACTAAAACCTAGGCTTAAAGCCTTACATCATGTACTTATTATGAAAAATCACACTTCAGTAGCTCAATGGCCATACGCTGGAGTTCATAACTCGACGGGTCACACACCCGGGGTGCACAATTGTAAAAATTTAAACAAATGAGGGAAATGAAACATACAATACAACTCCCAGATAAATGAGAGCATGTCTCACTAACAGGTCACCCAAATGGTTCCGCACGCCACTTTGCTAATGCTCGAATCTCAAGATATTACCAAATGATTGAATCATCCAAATGGAAACGGTTCCCCTTAATATGCACATACATATGAACTAACAATCAATAGCTCATTTGACTAGTCCAACATAACTCGTACGCACCTTGATAGCTAACTCATAAACACTTGATAGCTCACAATGGCCCTTAAGACCTTAGCTTTGATGCCAAATCTGTAATGCCCCCAAATTGCTAATTATTTGATTCATAGGTAACCGCAACCGAAGACTTAATGATGGAAGGCACTACCGCCATCTTGATAAGGACAAGGCTCATCAAAACCATTCAATTTTGCAACTCACGTTCATAATCACAATATCTACTGAATTTAAACACTTCAAGTCCAAAGTTTCTAATAGTTCAACTTCAATACAATTGACTTAATCGTGCCATGTGCTAACTAGCACTCCACACTACACAAGTATATTGAAGATAGACCTAACTTGAGCCTGAGGTCGATCTCAACATTCATGCTATGCTGAATCCACTGTGAGCATCTGATGACTTCCAAAAGGGCTTGCTAAATGGAGAAACATGTGATACTTTATCATCTAAAATGGAAAACATGAAAACAATTCGAAAATATGAGCTAAAACTTTGTATATGCATTCCTGTATTGTAAAATGACCGTAAAAACACTCTTGATGGACAACCGCCTTTGCAATTCATTTAGTTCGCAATAACAACAAAAATAAAAGTAATATAAAACTAAATTGCTTATTATTATCTAGATGTGAACCCCTTATAATGATATGATCTATACATTGGTGCACACCTGCCAATCCGATCAAGACTTGGCCTGAAGTCGTGCGGGTAAATGATGGATTGATGCCCTATCAATGATCGCTGATGGGGTTATAAATTAAATGACAAATCACTGCTAAACTGATTCATTGATAAACCCATTAAGAGTTATAACTTGGTAAACATATTTTGTTTTATGAAGATACAGGCAATGGATGTACCTTGAGTCTTTAGAAATGTCATCTGACTTAATAAATGTGATCTGTTTCGTAAATGTCATCTGACTTGATAAATATGCTTTGACTTAATAACGCTTATGCATGACAGGGAACGATAACTAGGCCTTGACTCTGTTTCATAAATATTGTTGTAGCTATGTGTAGTTAGTAAATGATCCTTACTCACGTAATTGAGTAAGAAAAGGTATGTGCAACAGAAATTGCGTAATTAAATGGTATATACAACTTGGGTATTTCAATATAACTTCAAAACCGAATTAATAAAAGTAACTAAATCCGATATAACGTAAATGAATGTGAGACAGTCAATAGTGAGATAAATGAGATTAGAAAGGAAAAGGCCTTGATGGTGACAAATGAGAGAGTAGTTGTGGCCTTTCCTGAGATAGGTTGCTGATACGAGGTTTAAGGCTTGCTTATCTATAGCTTGGTTCAAGATAACAGTAAGTACACTAGATTGGCTTGATAAATACAGTTGATATATTATGAATTAAGTAATAAAGGTTTAAGGCCAAGAGAGATATATTTTCGTTCAAAATAACATAAACTACAATAACTTGGTCTGATAAATATGGCTTCTGAGTCAAAAATTCTCCCCACTTCCCATATTTCATTCATGAGTCCATTAAATATTGTTTTTCACCCCGAATAGATTATTGATCCTAATGAAAGCTATTAATCTCCCCAAACTTGGTACTTTCTTTGTAATATCCATAAGTGATTCAAAACTCATAATTAAGCTCCCAAAATGCATGCTTCTCTTCTTTTCTCTCATAAATTGAGCTGAAAACCCTGATAAAATCCATGAATATTTATTTCATAGCTAACATTTTTGTTAAAAAAAAAGTAAGAGCATAATAGGGGCTTAGAAACAATGACTCATAACTTAGTCTTCCAATCTCTGATTGAGGCCCAATACCCCAATATCGAAAGCTTAAGAAGTGCTAAAAAGCTTTTATTTGGAACAACAAGCATGATTCCCAGCATAGGGTTCCCAAAATGGGGCTAAAACATAAGTATACTAGTTTTGGTCTAACCTGCATAGTTTTGGCAAAATGGCCATAACTTTTTCCACAGACCTCGAATAAAGGAGATTCAGAATGAATTTAAAAGCTAGCACTCGCATCTATCAACCCACCAAAAATCACAATTTTTGGCTAGGCCGATCATTACTAGTTTATTGGCAATATTTCCCCTATTTTCTGCCATTTTCCAGCCCCCACTGTCCTAGCTTTCTCCTCCCTTTCCACACAAACCCTCATCTAAAATCAATTCGTAAATCATGTAACAAAGCCTTGGTCCTCCCATCATCATGCAAAGCCATCATACTCAATTTCTCTTCAAAATCATATACATCAAAGATCCATTTTTCAATCAGATATACACAAATAACATGCGTGATATTAAAGGAAATTAAATCTTGCATAATCATTAAAACCCTAATTTTTGGTCAATTTAGATTCACCCTTAACTCCACCAAAACCATCCAAAACTACAACTCCATCATAATCATTAATAATGCTAAAAAATCTGCAAATTAAATGCAAATCAAGCCATAAAATTGATTTTAACTTAAGCTTATATGAATGTGATCAACCTCAACCTTTACTTACTATCCCACTTATCCATCAATTGAAACATCCAAAGTAACTCTTATTTCTATCAAAACAACATGATCAATTGCCAAACACAACAAGAACAAGAATCAAAACCAAGATACAAGAAAAATCAACAAGATAAGGCTAGGGTGTTACTCACTTTGATGGTTGAAAAAAAGGTATAAGTGGTGTTGGATGTTTGCGGGAGTATGGGGGGTGGCTACTGTGGCTGTGGGTGTCTACCTGGTGGTCAAGGGATGGTGGCAAGTGGTTGATGTGATGGCTGGTAGCAACCATTAGAGAAGGCAGCCCAGTTAAGAGGGAGCAAAAGAGAGAGAAAGCTTGAAACTTTGAGATTTACTTGAATGAAATGACTCCAAAATCACTTAGTTAACATTTAATCCGGCAAAAGTAAGCTTAATCCAATAACAATTAGACATATGTAATTGTGATTTGCCATATAAAAGGGAGTAATATTTGTTGGGCCGAAATTGGGTCTAAATTAGTTTTGGTCCGAAAATTCACTATACGCGATTGAAATTGTTCGTAGCTCGAAGTTATTTTTTGTGAGGTTATAAAAATAAAAAAATAATAATCATCATAATAATAATAATATTAATAATGAATTCTTAAATTATAATTATCGAGGCCTACTATCGATTCACGTGAAATTTTACGATAATTGAAGCCCAAAGTGCAAAGTGGGACCCAAAATTGTAATTTGCTAAAAAAATGAAATGGGTGTGTTTGAATTAATAAACATGATTTGGTTAAAGAAACAACCATGAAAATAAAGGTGATTTAAATAAATATGGGTTAGGGTCAGGATATTACATTATTGTTACTCTCTTCATCTAATTCTATTCTGTTAACGAATTCAAAAAAGTAAAATTAAAAATTGTTATCATTCTCTATGGGACACGACCCCAGAATATATGCTTTGCCACAAGTACCTTATGCCCTAGCAAGTAAGTCGGGTTTTCAGAAAAATCCACACCAATTTAGTCACTCTACCAACGGCTAAAACATGAAATACAAAGAGACTAAAAACAACAAACATGTCTGAACTAAACAGCCTAAAAATAGTACCTATTCCTGATCTTTAACACCTAATGGAGTTGCTAATCTCTATTATCGAGGTGCCGAGCTAATGTAGCATCAAAGGTCTACTAATGATGGCTTTTGGATGCAATTACAGTAGTTAAGCTCGATGGTTACCCAATTGACAGCAACTACAGTAGCTAATAACCCATTGGATCAAATGGAATATTCCTTTGAGTTGGTGCTGGTTAAAAATTGACGCTTTCTAATCTAATTCTGCAACTTTAGGACCTTCACTGATAATATTTTTAACATCCTTTCAAGTCCTTAAACATGCCAAAATGGCTGCCATGATGGAGTCAAAGCAAACTTCTCAAAGCTTTTGCTAAACTGGAGCTGACTGTAATAACTTTCCAAAGATGCTGAAGCAAACTTTGTCATTTAGTAGCTTATTTGGGAGCTATCAAATGAGCTAGGTTACTTTCCAAAAGGGATGGATGCTCCTTGATTCAAAATAATGGATTAGTGATTGGTTGTGCAATTTAGAACTTCACTGAAATTCAAACCTTATTGATCTAGATTAACCTAAGGCTACTTATGCGGGCCTCAAAAGTGACTACTGGATGATTTTTTTGGAACCTTTGATGTGCCCAGCATAGTAAGGATCTTCCTAGGTAAGCCTCAAGATTGAGCTGCTTGTCTTCACTGAATGATTTTCGATGTATTCAATGCGCAAGGCCTTGCGATTCTCTGGCTATGGGGCAAGAAGTGCGCCTTGGTATGCATCATCCTCCCCTCCTTTAAAAGGATTTGCCATTAAATCCCCATAATCAATCTCATCCTCCACATAGGGGCTCAGGTCTCCTACATTGTAGGTAGCTGATATAGATATGTCTCTAGGGAGCTCTAGTTTGTAAGCATTGGCTCCAACCTTAGATAAGACCTTGAAAGGACCTTCTCCTCGTGCCACCACATTGCTTTTCCTTCTGGTGGGGAACCTCTCCTTCCTGAGGTGTAACTAGACTATGTCTTTAGGCTCGTACTCAACCCCCCTTTGTTCTTGTTGGCCTTGCATTCAGTAAGCTATGGAATGAGATCAATTAGAGTAAGGGGATTAATCCTATAAAGTGCCCCAAATGGAGAACAACCAGTGGCTCTAGCTGGAGCCCTATTGTATGCAAACTCAGAATTTTGGAGCTTCAAGTGCCAGTCTTCTAAATTCTTCTAGACCAAGGTTCTGAGGAGTATTTATACGGTCCTATTGGTGACCTCTGCCTAGGGATGGCAGGTGGTGCTGTAGAGTAGCTTAGTACTAGTAGACGCCACAAACTCCTCTAAGAGTGGGATAGAAATTTAGTGTCTCTGTCACTCACTACGGTCTTTGGTACTCTATAGAGCCTGATGATTTCCTTGGAGTACAGATCAGCAGCATGAAAGGCATCATTTGATTTTTGATAGGCCACAAAATATGCTATCTTCGAAAATCTATGAACAACCACCATAACTGAGTCTTTATCCCTTTGTGTCTTAGGTAGAGCCATTACAAAATGCATGCTAACTTCCTCTTAAGGTCTCAAAGGAACTAGAAGAGGAGTGTAGAGTCGTTGATGGAACTGATGTTTTGCTTTATGGTAGATTAAGCATCTGGATACAACTCTGTGGATATCCTTCCCCATTTTGGGCTAATAGAAATGCTCCCTGAGAATATCCAGGGTCTTATTCAACCAGTAGCTCTCTCAAGGGGCAAGCTGGAATACATGGTTTGTTCCCATTGAATAGGAATCCTTCTTGCATTATCTATGGAGCATGAGATGGAGTGTTCCTCACCAGCCCTTAGAAAGCCGAGTCCTTCAGAGTAATAGGCTCAGACAGATTGTAATCTCGCGAGTTTTGCTCCTAAAACTGAAATATGAGCATACCTCCTAGAAAGGGCATCAAATACAATAGCAGAGACCTAGGCCATAATCAGCTTTAACAACTTAAAGCCTCGCAAATTCAACTCCAAACCTAGAAATCTCTCTTAGATTAAACAAGAATTAGAACAACTCACAAATTTAGCCCCAAAACTACACTTCTCATTTGAATTACAGGAAATCCAAATTTATTACATAAGGTTTTGATGAAAACAAAACAAATCTACGCAAACAGAAATAAAAGTTAAATATTTGGAGATTAAGATCCTAAAAAAACATTATGCTAACTGGCCTCCTCCTCCTTACTCTGCTTCCGAACTTCCATTTGAAGCTCACCAAAATGCCGCCCTTTAGCGTCGTCGATTTACCTTCAATCAATCCTTGTAACCGATGGTTTGATGATTGATAATGAAGGAAAAGAGAGAAAGCAGAACGCAAGAATGGGGTAAGGAAGATGAATGTATGGCTACTGTGTTTTTGGGGTTCTTGGGCAGTGGAACCGTCGAGGAAGAAGAAGAAAGAGGGATGGGGGCTGTTGGTGCTCACGTGCTGGTCATGTGACTGGATACGTGAAGCAAGAGAACAGGCTGGTGCATTTGTGGGCTCGGGAAAGGAGAGGGAAGACGTAGGGCCCGACCCACAAAAAAGAAAGAAAAGCGAAAAGAAGAGGAAGAGGAGGGGCCAGCCTGGGTAATTACCGAGCCTCTTCAAGGCCCAGTTGTGAGAACAGATGAAGAAGAAGGGGAGAGCTGCCTGGGCTGGGCTTAGCATGATATGGTCTTGGGTGATGGGCGATTGGCTCCTTGGTATTCTGTTTTTCATCTCTTGGTCCAAGCTTTGAGAACATTATTCATTTTTCTCCAAATTTTTCAATCCCTACAAAATGAACACAATATCATTAAAATTCTAATTAACCAATTTATTTTGAGTAATTATTAGATAATAAAAGGGTATAAAATTTTATAATTTATGGTTTAACACTTTATGCCACTGAGCTTCTCACTGAAATAGGCTAGAGGCTTCCTGGGTTCAGTTAGTACTGCTCTAATATCTACTCCACTTGCATCACACTCTACCTCAAACAATTTTTTAAAATTATGTAGTAGTAAGACTGGTGCCTTTCATAACCTCTGCTTGATGATCTCAAATGACTCTTGAGCTGCTAGGGACCAAGTGAAACTACCCTTCTCTATGCATTCTATGGGTGGGGGCATGATGGAACTGAAATCTTTAACAAACCTCTTATAGAGAGATGCAAGACCATGGAAGCTTCTCACTGCTATGACTGAATTAAGGACCAGCCAAGACTTGATTACTTCAATCTTGGCTTCTTAATCCTGAATACCTTCATAAGAGACAACATACCCGATGAAGACAACCTTGGGGGTGAAGAATTCACACTTCTTAAGCTTACGATATAGTTTCTACTATCTGAGGATAGAAAAGACTTGCTTCAAATGGTTAACATGCTCTTGCTCAGTTTCGCTGTAGACAAGAATTTCATAAAACTAAACCACCATAAATAAACCAATATAGGGTTTGAGCACCTCATTCATAAGTCTCATAAAAGTGCCAGGCGCATTAGATAATCCAAATGGCATGACAAGTCATTCATAGAGCCCTTGTTCAGTTTTGAATTTAATTTTCCACTCAGATCCCTCGCTTATGCTAATCTGGTGATACCCACTTCTTATATCAATCTTGGAAAATACTTTGGATCCAAAAAGTTCATCTAAAATGCCATCAAGTCTAGGAATGGTGTACATATACTTGACTGTAATGTTGTCAATGGCCCTACTATTCACGCACATTCTCCCACTACCATCTTTTTTTGGCAGTAAGAGGGATGGTACTGAGTAGGAACTCATGCTCTCTCTCACATACCCTCTGCTAATAAGTTCTTCCACCTACCTTTGTAGCTCTTTGGTTTTAGTGGGATTGCATCTGTACGTAGGCTTGCTTGGTAAGGGAGCTCCAGGAATCAAGTTAATTTGATGTTTAATCCTCCTTGAGGGAGGAAGATCTTAAGGAAAGACATCCTCAAATTCTAGAAGTAGGGGCTGAAAGGGTTTAAAGATGTAGAGTTTGTACGAGGGATAGATTCTACCATTATGACAACAAATATGGGTTTGTCCTTGGATATAACTCTTTTCACTCTTCCCTCACTGATAAGCAAGGCATTCTCCTTATGGTTTCCTTTCCCAGTTTTAGGTTTGTGTGGTACCTTGGGAGCTAGAGAGGTTAACGTCCATTTCTTACCATTTTCTTTGAAAGAATAGGTGGTGGACTAACCATGGTGTAAGACATTTCTATCATACTGCCAGGGTCTTCCTAGGAGCAGGTGGCATGCACCCATAGGCAACACATCACAAATAACCTTATCCTTATACCCCCCAATAGAAAAAGCTACCAAAGCTTGCTTGGAGACAGTTACCTCACTTTCTTTTTTAAGCTATTGTAATGTGTAGGGTCTAGGGTACTCAATGGTGGCAAGATTAAGCTTATTGACTAATTTTATACAACTTTCCCTATCAATGGTCAGATTGTGAGCCTTGTTAGCTAGCTTGCATCTAGAATAGAAGATCTACTCTCTTTTGTTTGCTTCAAATAGGGCTTCAATGGTATGAAGCATCCTCTTAGTCGTTAGCATTTCTCCCTCTTTTAGTGGCAAGTAAGAGGTCTATTCTTCTTCTTCTTCTTTTGACTCTTCTTTATTTTGTTCTATCTCCAGTTGGTCTAAGTGTTCAATTTCTTTGATGGTGAGGACCCTTCTGTTATTGCAGTCTCCTTGAAAATGACCATAAGCATAGCATTTAAAGCACTTCTTCTGGTTCATAGGAGCTTCTTTAGCTACCTCTTTACCCTTTCCCATGTCTTTTTCTTCTTTAAGAGAGAGGTTTGGTCTATAGGAATTGAAGGTCTTAACTAGAATAGGAGGCTTGGCTGGAGCAGAAGGGTAAGTCCCTCTAGACTTAAGTTTTTTTTCCACCTTAACAGCCAACTTGTATGCATCCCCAAAGGTCCAGAAAGGTTGGAGTCCAACCTTCTCTAGAATAGCAGGGTTTAGTCCCTTGATGAATCTAGTAATAGTCTGCTCAGGTTCTTCCCTTGAGGTACACCTAATCTGGACTTGTTTAGACTCCCTAATATATTCTTCAACCTTTATGCTTCCTTGTTAAAGGGAAGTGACTCTCAGGTAAAGCTCTTGTTTGTAAGTAGCAGGAAGAAACCTTTTATTCACATGCTTCATTAACTTAACCTAAGTCTTAATCTTATATTTGCGTTCCAAAGCTATGGTTCTCTTCAGATTCTCATACCAAAGTGATGCATATTGTTTTAACTATAGAATAGCTAACTTAAAGGCTTTTCCCCATGAATATCCCTTAATCTCAATGATCCTCTCCATGAATTGCACTCATTCAAGGTATTCTTCGGTCTTAAACTCCCATCAAACTTAGGAGCTTCCACTCTAAAGTCCTTGAGGTCTTCTTTGTAAGCTCTTCCACTCTTGCATCTGGCTTCTTCATTATAAGAACTACTACTATAATGTGAGTCTGGGGAGGGTGCAGAACCATTAAGAGCATCTTATAGAGGTTTCCTATCCTTGACCCTAGGTTAAACCAAGAGCAGCGGATTTAAGCAGTTAAGGTTCTAATGTTTCCTTATATTTCTACGATAGCTCTATCCCATCTGAGCTCTTGAGCTTATTCTAGAGTGACCCCCTTAGGGACTTTAACAAGCTACTATAGAGGGAGAAAAGTGGTATCCCTCTTAGATATGCTATTAAGGGTAAGGATTGGTGATAGTCATGGCTGTTTAAGGAGTTAAGGGTCATGGGTTTAGATTGTGTTTGGACTCGGAGTTCTTTAGGGGTAAACTCAGTGATACGGCCGCAAGTGCATGGTGGCATTGTAGCAAATCAAGCTCGATCCCATAGAGACTAGGTTGATCTATTGGGTTATATTCCCTTAAGATATGCTAAGCGAATCAAAGTTTGGTATTGAAACTAATTTAATCTAGTATCTAACCTAGTAGATAATCAATCAAGGATTTATACAAAACTAGCAGTCTCCCAATTCATGTATCAATCAAGCACTTCTTCCTCTAATGGTTGTCTTAAAATAGATAATCGAAGTATCACAACCCTCTTTCAAGGTGAAGTGAAATACCTAAATCAAATCAATCATCAATTTTCAAGGATTTCTCAATTAGTTGAAGTTCATTAGGCACACGATTATCAAATCAATGGTTTCTTAGTCGATAATTCTCTCTCGAGACATTACTCTATCAAGTCAAATCCTAGGATTCCAGTATTTGAGATTTCACCTTTCGGTCCTTCATCCAAATACCCACAATATGCAGGAAAGTGATCAAGTTTCTCATAAGGCAATAAACTTCTAGAATTCGATAAAACAATCCAAAAATTCCGAAAGCACCAAATGATATCAACACAAGATCCAGAAACTAACAAATGTTTGCATAAATCCAAAATCAAAACAACAAAGATGATCAAAATACAAAACATAAAAATGAGAAGAGAAAAGAGAAGAGAAGAGAAGAGGGAAGAAATGCTCAGCCAGGGAATGTGCTTGAACCGTCGTGCAAACCCAGGATGAAATCCTTGCAAAATCTTTACTTCAACACCATCTCGCTCTCTCTCTCATCCAATGTTATACTAAGTAGAATGATGCGAAAAATGGAATGATGGGATGGCATGGTCTTTTTTCAGCTACTGAGGGACGAGTATTTATAGGAAAACCCAATCAACTTCATCCACATGATGAGGGAAAACGGAGAGATTAACAGTTATGCGTACACCATGGACCGTGGCATCCACCACGGGCTGACCGTGGTGCTGGCTGGAACTCAGTTCTTCTATTCTTCTTTCTTCCCACAGGCATGGCAACTCAGGGGCATCCGTGGCGAGTCAAAATACTTCTAAATGAGGGTGAAATACTGGGTCAATTGGCCTAAAATCCTGCAAATATCATTAAACAACCATACCCAAGCATAAAACAAGAAAAAGAGTATAAACTATAACATAAAGCACATAATTTTCCCCAAAAATGTAACAAAATGACCCTAAAATGAGATATACCTTAAGCACTTATCAAAATCCCCCATGCTTAAACCATTGGTTGTCCTCAAGCAAACACTAGATAAAACTGACAAGGGGAGATGCATCTAGAACTCAAAACATGAAACCTTTTTAAAGTAGGCAAGCCATAGCACATCACAAGCAAGAATAGCAAGCAACGACAACCCTTAATAGTGCACAAAACTTTTCAAAATCAGAGAAAGGTGAATGTTTTCGAAGAAGTATAAGACCACAAGCTCGACATTAGACTTGATCACCCCTAAGAACTACAAAGCACATTATGTAAGCGCATGGAATTGATTAGAGTCAAATAGACTGGTAGAATCTCACTTTTAGAAAATATGAATCAGTCCCGCTCATGTGTTTAAAATATAACATAGGTTCACTTAAGACTCATTCCAAAGATGTAATCTACCATATACTTGCAAAGACTCTTAAATTCTCCATCACTAGAAATGCAATGTG
The DNA here is from genome assembly GCA_029747015.1 of Carnegiea gigantea. Taxonomy (NCBI): domain Eukaryota; kingdom Viridiplantae; phylum Streptophyta; class Magnoliopsida; order Caryophyllales; family Cactaceae; genus Carnegiea; species Carnegiea gigantea. The sequence continues at coordinate 437,955 of JAKOGI010000376.1, forward strand.
CACAAGACAATTAGAAGGACTTCACTTTGGTTGTAATGTGGGCTAGAAGGGTTAAGGGAAAGGAGTGGACAAATGCATTTGGGATAATGCGGACCTACTTAGCCAAGTGACTAGGGAGCAACCAACAAAACACCAAGAAACTAAGAAGTTTACCATCACTCTAAACCCAACAAGATAATGATCATATCCCAATGAATCATGCAGGAAATGAGTTGACAAAGAAAGAAATTCAAGCTATATATGTATCCAATACCAATCAACTTAGGTTTTTTTTTTTTTTTCGCTTCTCTTTTTTTTTTTTTTTGCAACATGACTTTATCTTCCTTTTCTTTTTCCCTTTTCCTTCAACATAACTTTTTTCTCTTTTTTTTTCCTTTTTTTTTGAGAAATTGAAATGAAAATTGCAATTATTGAAAGGCATAGGATCACGAACTATCAACTCACAAGTCACAACTGAATATATAAACATACACAACCCAAACAAGGGGGAATAAAAGCACATGCTTTAATATCATCAATCCCTCAACAATCCAACATACCAAAGCCACCTCAAACGCAATTTTCACCAAAACCACCCACTGCGTAGATGAAGTGATGCTCCATAGACTTGGCTTAAAGGTAGGAGTATGTGTTTGGCCAAGGGCTAATATGAAGGGATCACAACAAGAAAAGGATATAAAGCTCAAAGGCGCTAACAAAGGGGGAAAACATGTAGTATAAAGGTAGGCTATTGGGCTATGTAGCTAAAATAACCAAAGAAAGAAATGCCTCTAATACATCATCAAATATGTACATGCTAATGTGGTTTTGAACAAAAATCTAGGCAAGTTCTAGAGATGCAGCATGAAAGAGTCACACACATGAAAGAAACATAAAACTAAATATAATGATTAGTCCAAATAAGGCTTAAAATCTCCGAGATATCTACCAAGGTCCAAATTGAGCTTATAAAATGGCTCCATGTACAAACATTAGTGCTAATGACCCCAAGGGATAAAATAGTTTTCAATCAAGTCAATGGTCAAAACAAGAAATATTAATAAAACCTTCAAAAATTTGCACACCAAAATGAATTACACATCACAAGCTACTCAAACTCATGAAAGCTATTGTGCTTAGAAAAACATCATTGGAAGTTATCACAAACCAATCCACGCCATCTCTATATGCAATGCTATACGCAAAACTAAATTGCAACTAAATGCAAAACACTAACGTAAACAAAAGGAAACCTAAAACTACATGCTCTAATATGTATGGAAACTAATAAGCCTTTAAAAAAAAAAATGAAGCTACCCTTCCCCCATACTTAAATAAAGGATCCTTATTCAATGGAAACAAAGTAAAAGAAAGGAAAGGAAAGAAAACATAACGATCTCACCAGGTTAGGTGCGGAATGCACCTCAACTATGCGGCGTCGTAATAGCGGGGGCACATGGAGCATTAGTAACTCCACCATGATTTTGAGACTCCGCTCATGAACGCAGATGCTGCCAATGCACGCAGGAGCTTATCAAACTCCTTGGACCACAATTCAAAAATAAAAGGTAAGAGGCAATAATGAAAACCATGCCAAAGAGTATAGGTATCCTCTTAACCTTAGCAAAGGCCATAGAAAAATCATAGAAAAGATTAAAGCATGTAGTCGATGTGATTTTCCTAGGCAAGTCCTCTAGGCATATATAATAAGGATTAATAGAGTCATTACACCCTTTAAAGTAACTTGTGGACACATAATTGTCAGGACTCCCACCAAGCATACTAAACATGTTATCCTCATAGCCCAAATCAACTTTAGCACCACAAATCATGGGATTATCATTGGGCATATCTAAAGAACGCTCAGGGGAAATAGAGCGTAATGAACACATAGGAGAAACATGAGAATAATCAAGGGGATTAGGGATAACACTATCATCAAAACCAAGGCTAGGAGACTCCTCATGCATAAAGACATCACGTGACCCCTCCAAAGGAGTCTTATCTAGATCATGCACCTCATCTAAAATATCTTCTGACTTAAAACATGCATCAGAAACATCAAACCTAGCATCAAACCCAAATGGCTCACCCACGTCGAGCCCCGTACACTGAGCTAAAGGAAAGGACGAATCAAACAAGGTCAGGATAACATCAGGATTGACCTACGATGATACAAAGTCAGGTTGCGCATATCATGCATAATAAGGACATGAATGTGTATCATGGTCAGAAGAATTACACAAGTCACACTAATATAGAGCATAATAAGATCTAGAATAGAATGCGCAAGGATCAGGAAATGAATATCTAAAAACACGACTAGCCTTTTGAAACTCAAATGAATCCTAAGCAATCCATTCAAGCAAAGAACATGCATCATATAAATTTTTACTCTGAAAACCCCAAAACTCTAAAAGAGCTCAAGTTTCACTATTCACACCCACATCAACAATGTCTAGAATTTCCCATTTACTCACACAATAACCACATTGAGCAAGAAAGACATTTAAGTGCGTAAAATACCTCCAAAATAATTCATGCTTGAATTGGGGAAAATGAAAAATTGCCATTGTTGTTTCTCAATGTTTTTTTTTGGGGGGTTAATTCTAAATTTTTTTAAATTTTTTCGTCAAAGAAAAACAAAATGCTTAGTCAAACCTATAAGGAAAAATCCAATATTTAACGCTAGTCCCGACAACGGCACCAAAGACATGATACGGCCGGAAGCATACTGTGACGTTGCCGCAAATCAAGGCCGATCTCATAGAGACTAGGTTGATCTACTGGACTATATTCCCTAGAGATATGCTAAGACTAATTTAATATAGTATCTCACCTAGTGGATAATCAATCGAGGATTTATACAAAACTAGTAATCTCTCAATTCATGTATCAATCAAGCACTTCTTCCTTTAATGGTTGTTTTAAACCCGATAATCAAGGTTTCACAGCCCGCTTTTATGGTGAAGTGAAGTCCCTAAATCAAATTAATCACCAATTTTCATAGATTTCTCGATTAGCTTAGGTTCATTAAGCACACGATTATCAAATCAATTATTTCTCAGTCGGTAATTCTCCCAAGCGACATTACTCAATCAAGCCAAGTCCTAGGATTCTAGTATATGAGATTTCACCTTTCGGTCCTTCATCCAAATACCCATAACATGCAAGAAAGTTATCAAGTTTCTCACAAGACAATAAACATCTAGAATTCAATAAAACAGTCCAACAATTCCGAAAGCACGAAATGATATCAACACAAGATCAAGAAAGTAACAAATATTTGCATCAATCCAAAATCAAAACAATAAAGATAATCAAAATATAAAACATAAAAATGAGAAAAGAGAAGAGAAGAGAAGAGGGAAGAGACGCTCAGCTAAAGAACGCGCTTGAACCGTTATGTAAATCTGGGATGGAATCCCTGTAAAATCTTCTCTTCAACTCTCTCTCTCTCTCTCTCTCTCTCTCTCTCTCTCTCTCTCTCTTTCTCTCTCTCTCTCTCTAATCTAACCTAATCCTAAGTAGAATGATATGGAAAATGGAATGATGGAACGGTATGATCTCTTTTCTGCTGTTGAGGGACGGGTGTTTATGGAAAAAGCCAATCAACGTCAACCACATGATGAGAGAAAATGAAGAGATTAGCAGTTATGCCTACTCCACGGACTGTGGCATCCACCACGGGCTGAACTTGGTGCTAGCTGGAACTCAATTCTTATGTTCTTCTTTCTTCCCACGGGCATGGCAACTTATGGCCATCTGTGGTGAGTCAAAATACATCTAAATGAGGGTTAAATGCTGGGTTAAATGGCCTAAAATCTAGCAAATATCATCAAACAACCATACCCAAGCATAAAATGGAAAAAAGAGTATAATCTATAACATAAAGCACATAATTTTTCCTAAAAATGTAGCAGAATGACCCTAAAATGATATATACTTTAAATACTTATCACTCAGCAAAGATTACAGAACTTCAAAATAAATAAGGAACTCAAATTAATCAGGAGCATGGAAGAAAGGGACTCTCTAAGAATCAAGTTAGCCTCAGATACCAGATGATATATGTCAACCTAATTAGGTTTTATTCACCAAACCAAGCAACTCAACGTGAAAGATATGTCTTCAAATGAAGGTAAGAACCACCAATAAAGACTGAAAGAATCTCCACCAACTTTTCTAAAGACAAAGCACCAGAAGATCAAATGAAGAGCCTACTCACTAAACATCATTAGTGATTAGCATAAAATTTAGAGAGATTAGAGAGAGAAAATATACAGCTAAAAAACTAAGTATATTCTAATATAACAATTGAGTTCTTGCATTAAAAATACAAAGGGACTGAAAATAGCAAATAGATTTTAACTAAACATCCTAAAAACAGCTGCTATGTCTTGATCTTTGACACCTAATGCAGTTGCTAATCTCTAATATTGAGGTGTTGAGCTTATACAGCATCCAAGGTCTACTAATGATATCTTTTGGGTGCAATTTACAGTAGCTAAGCTCGATGATTACCCAGCTGACAGCAAGTACAGGAGCTAATAACACATTAGATCAAAGGGAATTTCCTTTGAGTTGGTGGTGGTTGAAAGCTTATGCTTTCTAATCTAATTAAGCAACTTTAGGACCTTCATTGATAATATTTTTAACATCCTTTTAAGTACTTAAAGATGTCAAAGCAGCTACCATGATAGAGTCAAACTAAACTTCTCAAAACTGTTGTTGAACTAGAGCACGCTGTAATGACTTCCCAAAGATTTTGAAGCAACCTTTATCATTTAGTAGCTTATTTGGAAGCTATCAAATGAGCTAGGTTACTTTCCAAATAGGATAGATGCTCCTTGATTCAAAATAATGGTTTCATGACTGGTTGTGCCACTTAGAACTTCACTAAAATTAAAACCTTATTGATCTGGATTAACCTAAGGTTGCTTATGATGGCTTCAAAACTGGTTGTTAGATGATTTTTTGGAACCTTTAAGGTACCTAGCATAGTAAAGATCTTCCTAGGCAAGCCTCAAGATTGAATTGCTTGCCTTTACTGAATTAATTTTCCAAGTATTTAGTATGCAAGGCCTTACTATTCTCTGACTGTGGGGCTTGAAGTGTGTCTGGGCATGCATAATAGGGGATGGGAATTTGATACTTCTCGTATGCTTTCTTTGTTTGACAAACATGGCATCTATTTTTGAAAATCCTATGCTGATATGCAGCAGTAGAATGGGGTTGCCGAAAGAAAGAATCAATGTATACTTGAGATGATACACTCATTTCTCATTGATGCTTCTGTGCTAGCATATTTCTGTTTAGATGTTGCTCATGATGCTATTTACACAATCAATGACTTCCCATTCCTATGTCACAAAGAAATCTCCCTTTAAGGTCTTATTTCATGAGCGGCTGATTTTTCTTTTATTAAACCTTTTGGTTGCTTGTGTTTTCCAAATTTCATGGCCTTTTTTGCAAATAAGGTTTAACCTTGATCAGTACAGTGTGCATTCTTGGGTTATGCTACTAACTACAAGGGATATCACCATTATCTTGATGTAATTTTAGGACGCGTTTATATTAACTGTTATCTTTGTTTTCTTGAAAAATCATTACCCCTTTTCCTCCTTAATTTGCCAATCTCCACATATGGCTTATCCTTTAATTTGTTGACGTGAGGGGATTTTATAATTAACACTCACATCTAATGTCTTGGTTTACCCATTGGTGTCGCTTCCCTTACATGCCACAAGCGGTTCACCACCTATTCCTGCCCCGTCTTCTAGCCTACATTCCTTTAGCCTTTGCCTTAACCTTATGTCCGAACCAACACATCTCCCATCTTCTCCCCCATGGATTGGGCCTAGCCCAGTTCCTAGTATGTCTTTCCCAGCTCCCAGTGCCCTCTCACTTCTTGGGTCACCTTCTCGTGCCGCATCTCCTCTAACTATCGATGCCCATTCTAACATCTCGCCTAGACCCATTATGACACCTTCTATCAGGCCCGACCCTATCTTGCCCATCCCCTCACCAAAGTTTGCCTCGATCGGCCCATTAAACCAACATCGCATGCAAACCTATGCAAAATTAGGTATTATTACACCTAGATGATCTTATCCCTTGTTTCCTCTATTCTTTAAGTTAAACCTGCTTCCTTCATTAAGGCTTCTAAACATCCTAAGCGGGTGGATGCCACGACGGAGGAGTATTATGCCCTTATTGCCAATGACACTTAGGATTTGGTTTCATCTCCTTTTGGTCAAAATATTGTTAGATGTAAATGGGTTTATAAAATAAAATATCGCTCCAATGGCACCATTGAGAGGTCCAAGGTGAGGTTTGTGGTACAAGGCTTTCATCGATAGGTCGGTAATGACTATCATGAGACATTCAGTGCCTTTGTTAAAGCCACTACTGTTTGCCTTGTTTAATCCTTACTTGCTTTATTCTATTAGCCTACCCGCTAGTTAGATGTCAAAAACACTTTCTTACATCGCAATCTAACTAAAGAAGTTTACATGAAACAGCCCCTGGGTTTGTTCACTTAGCTTTCCTGGGGCATGTATGGAAATTAAAAAAGGTCATATATGGTTTGAAATAGGCACCTCATGCTTGATTTCATAGTTTTAGTAGTTTCTTACTGTCTAGTGGTTTTATGTGTTGTCATGCTAATCCTTCCATGTTCATTGCCCGCACTAACTCTCACATTTCAGTCCTTCTCCTACATGTTAATGACATTATTCTGACAGGCAACTCGTGATGTGCTTCAATAATTCATTACGCTTCTTTATAAGCGATTTGCGATGAAATATCTTAGAGATCTTTATTACTTTTTAAGAATTTAGGTGGTGCGGTCCTCTTTAGGACTTTCCTTAACTTAGCAGAAGTATGTTGATCTCATCCATAAATTTCAGCTTGATTCTTATGAACTTGTTAGAACACCTTCTACTACACGAACAACCTTATCTCTCTCGAATTGTCAGTTACTTACATATCCTTCTCAGTACAGGAGTATGGTCAGTTCTTTGCATTGCTTAACTATGACCCAAACTAATATTGCATATGCAGTATATGTTGTTTCACAATTCATGCATGATCCTTGCACGACTCACCTCTACATTGTTAAGTATATTTTTCACTACTTATAGGGTACTCTGGAGCATGATCTGTGGTTCCATCGAACTTCCTCTCACAAGCTAGTTAGGTTGACTACAAGGATTCTCATCATTCCACTATCAAACATGTCTTCTTCCTTGATGCCAACCCCATTGCCTATTGCTCCAAGAAGCAATTGATAGTCTCCAAGTCCTCCACTAAGGTTGAGTATAGGGCTATTGGTTATACAGTTGCTGAAATCATACGGATATGCGAGTTACTATATGAGGTTGATCTCACTCTCTCTACACTAGTTGACTTGTATTGTGACAATCTTAGTGATACATAACGTCCGCCAATCCGGTGCAGCATAATCATACCAAGCAGATTGTTATGGACTTTCACTTTGTTTGTGGGCAGGTTGCAAATGGAGATTTAGTTATTCGATATATCCATACTCTGTACCAAAGTCAGTAGTATTCGTTGCATAGAACCAATATGTACATTCGTCCTCACGATCAGATTAAAGGGTCATAATAGAGGATATATGGGGATGTATATTTAATTCACTTATATGATACTTTACTATATATACAAGACTAGGTTCCAGGGTTTGGGTAGGTCATTCTCTAATTGAATCTCATAGCTATACATTCAAAGAGGGATATCCTTAATTAGTACTCTGGTTATGTAATATACGAGAGAAGAAGGGAGTTGATTTTGTATAGGAGAAATACCAAGCCATATACAAACACTCTCGTTATTTGGCTTTCATCACCGAATGTCAGGTTAAAATAGATTTTATTCCTTAGGGGTTTTTACCAAATAGGGTGTCTGTTTCAGTTACTAGAAATGATATAAAGTTTCATTTTGGTAGCAAACTGATTTAGTATACATAGTAAAATTATCTATGGTTCTCTTTCGAGACATCTAAATGTGTTGTTGTTGGATCACTTCTCTTTAGCTTGTGATTCTCTTCAAATAGTTTAGGTAATTTTAAAAAATTTACGAGTTGTGAAAACGTCAATTTTGTGCTTAATTAAACTGGGACAACATCCTTAACCACTACATAGTTATTATTCTTTCAATAAATTTTCATACTAAAATGATAAGGTAATAATCCTTTAGTCCTATGTCAACATCTAGTAAATTGTTACCTGCCATTAGCAGCCTGAATTGGGAACTCCTAATACCATAAGTCCTAAATCGAGACTTTGCAATTATAAAACGAATTAATGCCTTAATTTAGCTAAATTTTTTAAATATAGATACCTATGCTTTCTAAATATTTGAGAATTGGAATTTTTTTTCTTTTTTTGATTCAAAATAAGAGGGATGCGGTAGATTGTTGAATTTACAAAACTTATTCTGAATACATTAGATTGTCCTAAATAGAGACTTCATTGTTGTTGTTTTTCTCTTTTCTTTTTAAACAAGTATTTGGGATACATTAGACTGTTGAATTTTTGATAGTAGCATTGAAATCCTATATATTGACTAATTTTATATTTCATATTCAATTAGTGTTGAAATCCTATATTCTGACTACTTCTCAAGGATTCCTTGCTTCTTTCCTCTCACATCCCTTTTTAATTTCTTAGCTGCTAGTTTTATGTTTCATATTCAATTAGTATTGCCAATGCTAGATTATTAATTAATTAGCCTATCCTTCTCTCACCATATTTTCCATTTTGGTTTTTGTCTTTGTGACCACCCTAATTGTGTCATTTGTGTGCCCAATTGGAATCCTCATTTTGCTTCTTAACCACTTGCAGCAGAGCCACCCCATATTGCCACATCATATTTCAATTCTCTAGCCTTGCTAACTTGAATCAAGGCATCTTCACAGCTTTCCCTGTATAGGGACTTTTATCTATTCTTTGAGGTTAGAATTATTATATAATTCAGTTTTATAATTTGGTTGCACTTGGAAGAAACTCTTTAGTAAATAGCATTCTAACTTCCTAAATTTATGACATTTAGAATTTCTCATAAATGGTTATTTAGCTTATGTTGATTTTTGAAATATGAAAGCAAGTATTAAACAAGTTTGGAAGAATTACCAGAGGAAAAATTTAGAGAGAATAAGAGAACAAAAGAAGGAGCCTAATTAGTGCTTGATAGAAATTTAAAACGAAAATGTTCTCAGCATGTACCATCTATACACAACAAAAAAGTGAAATAAAGATATAGAGGGTAAAAAAAAAAAAATAATTTGACCAATCACAAATTGTCATATGTTAAATTGATTTTGATGGGACCGCTTGGTCAAAGATAAATGTAGCTGAAATTCAACTAATTAAAAGTCACTGCGTATCATTAACGATGCAAAAATTAGTAATTATTTTCTGTTTTTAAAAATAAGAAAATAATTATTAGGCCTAGGCCCAATCTCTGGCTCTAACCTGGCTAGTGGAGCCCATAAATGGGGGTTCTTCCACCCTCATTTTCCTTGCTCAGCATTTACAGAATTCAAAGGCTCAGGTTGTAAACATTATTCAACTACAATTGAGGAGGATCATAACTTGTAAGCTTCAGAAATAACAATCAACTATTTTCATATCAAGATCAAGAACCTTCTCAGGGTTCTTCAGTTGATTCTGTGTCAATCGAAATCAAGCAATCATGCTCTCATTACATCACTCAAGTTACTCGGAGATCAAATCAAAGGATTATTTCATTATATTCAATTCAGAGATTGTACTCATACATACAATATCAACACCAAAAAAAAAAATTATATTTGTTTCTCAATTTTTTGTCTACTTTATTTTGGGCACCGAAATTATGTTTACAAAAGACTGCAATGAACTTTGTGATGAGGTGGTAACATAAAATAAAGTATTAACATAATTAATTAAATTTACCATATTAAGCAATTGTTGGAGCCGTAACACTTTCAAGGTCACAAACACGAACTCAATATACTTATTTTAGTGCTTGACTTCTCTTTGTGTTCCTTTGTTGGATGCACTTCTAGTACATAATATATATTCATGTAATCAAGCGGATAAATTTGTGACTCGTCTAATTCCGCTTTTTCTTTAAGCACTTCTTATTTAATTTTGTAAATATTTTAATGGTAACATGGGTATACCCTTATACTGCACGTATGTTACTTAATGAGCTAACAATTGAATCAAACTTTCTGTGATGCTTGTATATACTAATAGGATGTCCCTAGATGGCAGTGCATCCTATTTTTGTGGCAAAATTAATTAAGCTTTAGTTGCCGTTGTCTATATGAGACTTAAGTTGGTTAATTGTTTACTCAAAATTTCCTCCTTTTTTTTCATTTATTAGGTACTCTGTCTAGCAAATTAATTTAAGACAACAGCCCTTGGCAAAGCGTGGATGAACATTGAAAATCACTTGTGTAAAGACTACGAAAAAGGAGTTCAGAGTTTCTTAGACTACGCCTTTACTAAATTGGGAATAGAGACCATTTGTTGTCCATGTGTAAAATGTGTAAACATTGAGTCTAAGAACTATGAGTACGTTCAAGTGCATCTCTAACCTTATGGACTGGTCAAAAGATACACATTTTTGGCATCATCATTGAGAGAACTACAATGAGACTAATGTTAAGATGGATGATGAAGATGACATAGATGAATATGAGGAAATGCATGGAATTTTAAGGGATTTGTATCCTGATTTTAATGACATATACATTTCATAAACCATGGCATTCATGAAGAGAAGCAAATGACGAGGCAAAAACATTTTACAGGCTATTGAAGAAGTCATAAGATATTGTCTATAATAGTTATAAATCTTCAAAAATGTCTACCTAGGTTAAACTCCTTTGCATTGAAACTCTTGTTCAATGGAGTAATAACTCTCGTATTATGTTCCTAGAATTCTTGGAGGATGAATTATGGCCAATTGGTTCAAATTTGTCAAACTCTTGTTATGAGGCAAAAACAATCATCAATGATCTTAGGCTTTCTTATAGGAAAATCGATGCATGTGTAAATGAATGTATGTTAGACTGGAATGAGGATGGAACACTGACAAACACAATGGAGAAGATAATTCAAAAGCTAAGACAATACCTTAAAGACACTATAGTTTTTCTTAAAGCCAGGATTACAAAGATTATACATATCCTCAAAGACGGCTTCGTCAATGAGATGGTGTCATGAGAAAAGAAAGCAAGAAGGGATATGCTAAACAACTATTTCGGCCTTCTTTTAGCCCCTAGTTGATCCCTTTTTCCATTATTTTCATGTTTGATCTTGAGGGAAAATGGCCAAATTAGCCTCCTTTGTTCTAAATTTTGCTCCTATAGTGGTGTTTCATGTTTTCAGGAGTCCTGTTAGAAAACCGAAAAAATCCACTAACATTAGTAGAAAGGAGGGCTAAGAAGATGAGGTGCAAGTCAGAAAAGAGACCGGCTAGACCCAGAGGTTCGGTATAGGGACCCTATGCTTACCAGCATGGTCGTGCCACGCTGAAACATCACGAAGGACTGGCTAGCAGGGTGGCATGGTCACCCCATGCTGGGTGGCATGCCTGTGCCACCCCAGCTAGTGGCGCACGGTCACCCCGTGCCCACCGCACGGCCATGCCACTCCCATGCCGTTGCGACTTAAACGCTTTTTGAGTGCGGTTTTCGGCATTCCATCCTTGCTTTCGGGGAGCGCTTTTCCTAAAACATTTCTAGGTTGTTGTTACAGAGACTTTTAATGACTTACATTTGCAATTGGGTGTAGATTAAATATTATTCAACAATTACGCTCCGGTTTAGTTCAAGTTCATTTCTTGAATCTTTCTCTCTTTTTTGTTGTTGCTTTTAGGATTTTGTGTGAATTATGCTTGTGACTCTTGGATTCATATTGTTTGATTTTGAGATGATATGTGGCTAATCTCCTATCTTAGATTTGGATTAATGCCAATTACAGTTAGTTGAATCATGAATTACTCTCAAACCCTACTTTGCCCATGTTTGTATTTATATTTTCTACTATGCGCACCATGTTTTTGATGAAATGCTAGAAATAGCATTCGTCAGTTGTTATTAAGGTTTAGGGGAGTGTTGAAAGACGAAATCTTTACCTAGCATGACTTAGTAGACAATTAGGATTTTAATGTGAAAACAATTAAGGTTCTAATTAGGATTCGAGATTGTAGACTTTGTAATCCTCTAACTTCTAGTCCTATGAGAATAGGTGACTATGGTTCTTGGATTAGTCTTCGACCCTTGAGAGATGGAGGAGATGGAATTTATTGAGAATCTATCCACTGATAATGTATGCTTGGGCCTATTTAACGGGGTTAGTAATTGATTTGCTATCATACTCGTGTTGTTAACTCCAACCTGGTGTTTTACCATGATGTTATCTTATTTATCTATAGTTTATCCTTCAATCTCCGATATTGATTAGCTTAGATTGACTAGAGTAATTAGTTCTAGCAATTGAAAGCAGGTTCCTTGTAGATTCGACCCGTATTTATCAGTTGCTAGCCACAGCTGCGCCGTGCACTTGCAATTTAAAACGTAACAACTTTTTGGCGCTGTTGCTGGGGAACTTGCTCCCCTCAATATTAGAACCGATTGAAATATTATAGACTAGGTTTTCATTTTTCTTTTTATAGTTTTTAGCTCTTCCTTGTTCTTGCTAGATACCGTTTGCGCTTGGTGTAGTGTTTGTTTTGCATGCGCAGGAGAAGTAAAGGGAATTAAAACCTTGTCCCGTTCAATCCTAAAATCAAACTAACTGCTCGAAAGCGAGGCGGATAAATGAGAAGGAAGAAGAGGGCAGTAGTAGAGATGGCAGGGCAAGATCAAAGAGTGCTGCGAGACTATGCCCTACCGCAGGCATCGGGCATCACCTCATCCATAGTTAGCCCTGCTGTGGAGGCTAAAAAGTTCGAGCTTAGCCCTGCCCCCGTCTCATTTGTGAAGGGAGATCAGTTCAACGGGTGCCCCTCCAATAACTCCAATGTGCACCTTTGTAAATTTCTTATAAGGTGTGACACCATCAAGTTCAACGGGGTGTCCACTGATGCTACACGGCTGAGGCTTTTCCCCTTCTCACTGAAGGATAGAGCCAACGATCGGCTACTGAATGAGGGGCCTAACACATTCACTACTTGGGAGGCACTTTTAAAGGCTTTTTTCAGCAAATATTTCCCACCTGGGAAAATCACAAAGTTGAGGACTGACATCACTTCCTTTACTCAGCTGCAGTGCCCTCACCATGGTGTGCCTGACTGGCTTCAGGTTCAAACGTTCTACAATGGGCTAGAATAGTCAGTCAAGATATCAGTAGATGCTGTAGAGGGAGGCGCTCTCATGGAAAATTCAATTGAAGCAACAAAGGCACTATTGGAAGAGATGGCTTCCAACAACTACCACTGGTCGACTGAGAGAGCCACCTCAAAGAGGAGTAGTGCCAGATATGAGGTAGATGCCGTGACAATTCTAGCCAGTAGGGTGGATGCGCTGGCATAGAGACTAGATAGGGTGGGCACTCGTACCCCAACTGGAGTGTATGCTGTTTGTGAGATTTGTGGTGTGTAGGGGCATACTTTTATTTAGTGCCACATTGGTCCCTTTACAATTAATTATGCTAACGCCCTTCATAGCTTTAAACCTCCACCACAACATAATTCCTACTCTACTACCTATAATCAGGGTTGGAAAAGTCATCCCAATCGACTCAACAAAAACCCCAACTCTCATCCCCAGAGTTCTACACAACTGCTTGGATTCCAATATAGAGCTTCCTGTAACCCACCCCCTCCACCTCCACATCCCCCATCCAACTTGGAGAGTCTCATGGAGTGCTTCATAGTGACTAAAACCAAGACCAATGAAGCCCTTGGTGAGTCAATCAACCAGCTACTATGTCAGTCATTTGTCTCGGCCTCAGGGGCATCTACCAGGTCAGCCTGAGGCCAACCCTAAGAGATATACCAATGCTATTTCGGTAGTGGGTGAGGAGATAGAGAAGAGTCCTGTCATGGTCCTTCAGGAGATAGTTTTAGTTCCTGATTCTGCAGGAACTAATGAGTAGTAGGAAGAGGAGAGCTTAAGCTTTAACAGGAAGGTCACTCCTCCACCTCTAGTTCACCCCTATCCACCACCTATACCTTACGCAAGAGGGTTGCATGGGCTAAGCTATCTAAGCTTGAGCCCAGATCGGCGAGATTCCTGGATGTACTGAGGTGGATTTATGCTGATGCCCCTTTCTTGGAAGCTCTCCGGAAAGCACTAGTCTACTTCAAATTTTTGAAGGAGCTCCTTTCCAAGAAAGGTAAGCCTGAGGAAGTTCCAGTGGTCACTATTAGCAAGGTTTGTAGCTCAGTTCTCCAGAGTCGGTCACCATCGAAGCTACAGGATCCTAATACCTTTTCTCTTCCTTGCTACATAGGAGATGTACATATCGAGAGAGCCCTTTGTGATTTGAGGGCCAGTGAGATTTTAATGCCTCTCTCTCTCTCTGCAAGAAGCTTAAGTTCTTGGAGTTGAAGCCCACCACCATGATCATATAGCCAGCAGATCACACCCTTCGGTGATCTGAAGGTATTTTAGAGGATGTCCCTATTCAGATGGGTAAGTTCATCATCCCCTGTGATTTTGGCATGGATATGGATGAGAGCTCCCGAGTGCCCAACATCCTTAGGAGGCCATTTCTGGCTACTACGGGGGCGGTGATCAATGTGCAGGTGGGAACTATGTCCTTCCAGTTATGTGGTGAGAGGGTTGATTTCTATTTCCCTCCACCCGTACCTTCTTCAGCTCCCGCTCCTCCTCCACTTCTTGATGGTCCTGCATACTCTATCCCTCACGTAGCTGTTTCTAGCATCACAACGTTTGACGGCGATGGAGGAACTTATGTGAGGTCTATAGTACTGTTTGATCTACCTTCACCCATCCCTACTACTCATGAAAGCACTACTTTTCACCCTCGGGAGGTGTTAGAGGCAACACCATTCATCACTTCACCACCTCCACCTCCCTCCGTCTTGCCATCACATTCCAATATGAGGTAAGGGTCAAGCTAAGAACCTTAAACAAACACTTGTTGGGAGGTAACCCAAGCATCTTTTAAAAAACAAACAAAGGGGTTGTGTCATTTCCCCCTCCTTCCCCCTTTTCCCTTATGTTCTATTGGTTCTCCCCTCCCCTGGCTTTTTCATTTATCCTTTTCGTTGAGGACAATGAAAATCTCAAGCATGGGGGGTGAGCTTATAGCTCTTTGGGTGGAATTGTGAACTTTGGGGCGTGGGTTGAATGACCTCACTTGTATTTGCATCGTATAAATAGGACATCACGTACTTTAGTATATTATTTTTGTATTTTGCATTTAGTAGCACATGTAGTTTAGAACGTATAGGTTAGATTTTGCATCTCAAAAAGTCAAAAAGATCAAGTGGAGCACTCATAAGCTTTCCAAGTACTACTTCTTACCCTTCTCTTCATCATCCTTTACATGTTTACTACTTTCCTAGTTAAATTTAATGCTTTTTGAATGAAAGAGTTGAATAAAAGTTGTGAAAACCCCCTCTCATGAGGAGAATACAAGGGGTGATGATCGATTGGTCACATCGATTGTGTGTTAAGGTGTGGCTCGTTTTGGTGGGAGTTTTATGAAAATGTGTTTTGACATTGCCATCTGTAGTTCCTTTGTCCTATGTTGCATGGCAATTGCCCTTGAGACTCATCCACTTTGACTCAATTGACCTTAATAAATGGGGCATATTTTGGAGCAAGGTGCTAAACTGTGGTAGATTTACCTGTGAAACTTTGAGCCTAATGACTATTCTTTACATATAGTCTTTTACTTCCTTTCATGTGTGAGTCATCCATGATTGCATCTCTAGAACTTGGTCTTATTCTTTTTGAAATCACATTTAGCATTTTGCGTATGTCAATATGATTGAGGCAATTTTTGTTTTATACTGCTGCATGAGCCAAAAAGCCGCCCATTGATGTGTATTACCCCTTTTGCTAGCCCTTTGTGCCTTTTTCTTTTTTTTTTTTTGGTTACATTCCGTCCACTACACACTTGTCTTATCTGTATTCCCTATATCCTTGTTAAGATCTAGTGGAGCAACACTTCCGTTTAAGTTAGGTTTGCTTTCGAGGTTAGTTCACCTTAGGTGTTCTATTGGTGGCTTATATAGGAGGAATTACAATATGATTTTTGTATTTCCCATGCCATTCACATGTCCTTTTTCACATCAAAGAAAAGAAAAAGAAGAGGAAGCAAACAAAAATAAAAGAAAGAAAAGAAAGAAAGAAGTAGAAAAGTTGTGAATAAAGTGGTTGGCATGGGGTCATAAGGATAAGATTGTCTAATCCCTCCTTTGAGGTTTTTGTGGGGTTTGTTGCTTAATGTTCAATTATGGTGTGAAGTTTTTGCTTTGACATTAGTTGTGGAAGTGTTTTTTGGCTCCCTAGTCCTTTGACTATTAACTCTACTCTTCCCAAATCTGTTCCACTTCTCACCCTTAACATTAGCCCCGTTACATCCTCTCTACAAGTCCTCATGATTGGCATATTGCATTTTACATCAAGTGGTGGAGAATCGAGAACTCTGCCAAGCTTATAGTAGTTTGCTTGATTAGATAGAGTGTTGAGTGCACTCTTGCTACCTATTCTAAACACATTGAGGGGAGTGCTCCACTTTATCCTAAAGTACGGTTCTACCAGTCCTGCTCACTCACCATTTATTAAGAAAGGTATGCTTCGTTATTGGGGTGCTTGATGTGTTGCATTTGGATAGGGCGATTTATGGACGGTCGTGTATGTGTTTTATTGAGAATGTCTCACACCTTGACTTGGTCGCCTTTAATGCATGATCTAACTTGGTTTGTTGATTGTCCATCTCTTATCTGAGGTGTGAGTTTAGAGGTTCATCTCCCTTTTATGATCACTCATGAGTTAGTCTTGTTCGGGGACAAGTAAGAGATAAGCATGGGAGAGTTGATAAACCTCTATTTCGACCTTATTTTAGCCCCTAGTTGATCCCTTTCCCTATTGTTTTCATGTTTGATCTTGAGGAAAAAGGGTCACATTAGCTATATTTGGTCTAAGCTTTGCTCATATAGTGGTCTTCCATGTTTTCAGGAGTTTATATCAGGAAACCTAGAAAATCCACTAACATGGGTAGAAAGGAGGGCTAAGAAGACAAGCTGCAAGTCGAAAAAGAGATTGGTTAGACCCAGAGATTTGGCACAGGGAACCCATGCTTACCAACACGATCATACTGTTCTGAAACATCACGAAGGACCAGCCAGCAAGGTGGCACGGTCACCCCGTGTTAGGTGGCATGACTGTGCCACCCCAGCTAGTGGTGCACGGTCACCTCATGCCCACTGGCACGGCCATGTCACTCCCCTCCTATCGCGACTTAAACGCTTTTCGAGTGTAGTTTTCGGGCATTCCTTCCTTACTTTGAGGGAGCACTTTTCCTAAACCTTTTCTAAGTTTTTATTAGAGAGACTTTTAGTGAGTTACTTTTGCAATTAGGTGTAGATTGAAGATTGTTCAACAATTACTTTTCAGTTTAATTCAAGTTTGTTTCTTGAATCTTTCTTTCTCTTTTTGTTGTTGCTTTTAGGATTTTGTGTGAATTATGCTTGTGACTCTTGGAATCATATTGTTTGATTTTTAGGTGACGTGTGGTGAATCTCCTAACTTAGTTTGGGATTAACACCGATTATTTGTAGTTAGATAATGAATTAACCCTAAACCCTACTTTCCCTATGTTTGTGTTTATGTTTTCTACTGTGCGCATTAGGTGGTCGATGAAATGCTCAAGAGAGCATTCATCTATTGTTATTAATGTTTGGGGGAGTGTTGAGAGACGAAATCTTTACCTAGCATGACTTAGTAGACAATTAGGATTTTAGTATGAAAATAATTAAGGTTCTAATTAGGATTCGAGATTGTAGACCTTGTAATCTTTTAACTTTTAATCCCATGAAAATAGTTGACTGTGGTTCTAGGATTAGTCTTCGACCCTTGAGAGAGGGAGGAGATGGACTTTCTTGACAATGTATCCACTCATAATGCATGCTTGGGCCTATTTGACAGGGTTAGTAATTGATTCGCTATCATGCTCGTGTTGTTAATTCTAACCTAGGCGTTTTACCATTCTGTTATCTTGTTTATCTATAGTTTATCCTTTAATCTCCGATATTGATTAGCCTAGATTGAGTAGAGTAATTAGTTCTAGTAATTGAAAGAAAGTTCCTTGTGGATTCAACCTATACTTATTGGTTGCTAGTTACAACTACGCCATGCACTTGTGGTCTAAAACGTAACTGGAGAATAAGCCACCCATCTGATTCACTAGCATGGAAATCATTTGATGAAAAGCATTAACGGTTTGATATGACTCTTGTAACATAAGACTTGGCCTTGTTAGTGATGGTTTTTAGCTGTTTGCGTATGCAAGAGCTTCATATAGTGTTTCGCCTATTATTTGAATTCCATAAAACTTACCTCTAGGGTTTTGTTTGAGAGAACCTAATACAATTATGTCAATGTAAATTCCAGTCCTAGATAGTCCTGGAGATGTAGGTGGCATATAGTTTTACAAGTTAATTAGGGAGTTGAAGAACATATAGGAACTCGGTTTTGAAACATATGATCCATCAGCTTGATGTCATTGTTAACTCCATGCACGTTTGCTTTGGACAATAAATGATTTTCTAGTACAGAATGTTGTCATTGTTGCATCTATATATATAAGCTATGACATTTGAATACTTTGCCCTTCTCCCGAACAAGCTCGATCAAAATAGGGGCTCCTGTAATAAGTGCCCGTTGGATTTTACACTGATAATGCAATTGCATGTCTAGTGTATTGTTACCTATTAATAACAATTATCTATTCGTCAATGGTGAAGCAACATAAACCCTTGGATTCATAACAATTGACCCGCAAGTAAATTATTTTCTTATTGTATAAAAATTACAAATAAGTTTTAAAGGATTTAAAACCCAAAAATTTCGAAAATAATTGACGAAAAGGTAAAAAGCTTAGGGTTCAAGTGATTTGCTTGTGTGAGGAATTAATTGGAGACCTTGGGCATGAGTTTATGATATCATAACCTGTAAGTTGGTGCAATGCCTTGCAATACAACTCTGGTAAACAATTGTCTTAAAGTAAAAGTAGGGACCAACGACATGATTGGAACCACCACTAGGACCCAACGATAAGATTTTACCACCAATGATTGCCACTGGGCCCCCACTGTAGGAAGCTCGGTCCTATCTTGCATCCAACTCCAAATATCACACTTGGATTTATCATTGAATGCTGCAATTAAGCTAAGTGGGTCTAATCTAGCTGATTGCATGCTAGTCAACCCAATTCTACCTCATTTCATAATATTTGAGAACAAAATGATTAGATAAATATTCTTCAATTATTTCTTGCTCAGCACTAGTCCCACAAATAGAGGCATGCAACCATTATTTTTATATGCAGCTACACCTATATGGAACTTTGCTCTATTCTTTCTAGCATAACATGCTTCTCTCTAGCAAAACTCCACCACACTCTTCTCCCACACAAAACCTTTCTCAAAACTTAATATTAAAGAAACTCTACCAAAAATTGCTTACACAAGAATTTTGTAAAATGATTCTGATTTTGAAAAGGACTAGCCCCATCATACCCTACTGCACCTAGGAGGAAGGGTGACCAAGAATCGTTGCTTCACCACACCACAAGGTCAAGTTAGGTGCTGAGGGCTGTAAACTAAAAAGAATAATTTTATTATCGCTTTCTTTAATTTTGTCTTCTTCTTATGTTCTTATTTGACCCTCTATGATTATGTGCTTCATGCTTTTATTCCTATACATAAAATAATATTTTCATAGTAAAGTGACCACCTAAATTTATTGATTTCAAGTACATTTTAATTATCTTAAAGATGAGTTGCTAACAAGTGGTCTTCAAAAACAATCCTATTGTTAGACGCCTCACTAAATAAGAGTAATTCATCAAAAATACTAATTGTATAAAATTAAAAATATATACATTTTAGCGCATTCATTTATAGTAGAGGTGGTTAATGAAGTACACCATCTAATGGTGGCTTTTCATCATCCATTAGAGTGTACATTTACCCCTAAATTTGTTCTTATAGTTTGTCGTCATGGAGTCGTTTCTTTAATTCCCAATAAAGAACCTTTGGGAATATTAGGAATTATAATCCTATTGGGAAAAAAATCTTCTTCTTCTTAAAAATCAGATTATATCTTTCTTTATGGTCTCTTTGGTTTTAAGGATTCTGTTAAAAGAAGAAATTTCGTATTTTCTACAGTAGGTTTATACACTTCCTTTGAAAATGTGCTAGCGACTTTTAAAAAATTAAAGCAAAATTCCACTCTTCTAAATTTCACCATGGAACAACACTATGAGAAAGTTGATGTGATGTATTCCTCTCAATTAAAATAATGTATGTCATGAATGGAGAAAAGGACACGAACGCTAGTTGAGCCATGGGAAACATTAGCCCTCTCACTTTTTCCTTAATTTCCCCTCCATCCCCAACGGGTGATCGGTCTTAGTGTGCTTTCAGATAATAATAACAATAGCTAGTTCCATGATAACAATAGTAACATCTTGTCATCTCAACCCAACTCAACCAGCTACTGACCCTTTCACAAAATGATTGAAAATTATTTGGCCTTAAAAAATGAATTCATTGATTTTAGAAAAGAATAGCCCATCATCTATGGTTAGAGGACATGGCGTATTTTACAAGGAGAATCTTTATTGTTGTTATTACTTAAGAAGCAAACATAAAAAGAGACAGAAAAAGGCACCTAATGGGTAGTTCAAGAAATTCTTTGAAAGAATTTTACCGTGCCAGCAAGTAAATATTGATTCATCCTAATGTAAGGCACCGAAAAATTTACTGAAGAATTTTATGGTCCTGAAAATTAAAGCATCCTAGTTCAAGATATAAAAAATTTTACTCCATGTCAGTTTATAGTTTTGTACAACAATTAGCAATAACCAGGTTGCGGAATTCTCTATCGGGAATAGCCTACATCAGTACGGATGCTAAGCGGCTACTAGAGTCGTCTTAGGGTTTCATGTCCTAAACCCAAAAACCAACTAGATGGTAGGGCAGCCGTGAGAGGGGAATAACAGAGTATGAGGGATCTCGTTGTGAATGTGTATCTAGGCTAACCCTAGCGACATTAGTGGTCATCAGGCCTAACTTCATTAGGCCCGGCCAACAGCTCCCACTCGGCCACATAGGCCACAAAACACATGTTCTTCACGTATCACAACTCTTCACACTTCATGCCAGGAATAGGACGTACGGCTAAAAATAACAAATAGTGTTATATTAAATTACCATCTACTAATATAACGCTTTTACAAAATACGATACCTCAAACCATCCCAAGACATCACCAGTGGGATTTCTAATCCCTTATACTATGATATGTTATATGATTATATACTCAACATAATCACCCGGGCAGATATAGTGATGATGAATAGATTTTTCTTTAAACACTCATGACACTGCATCTTAACTTAATTGCTTTCTTAACATGTCTTCATTGGACCGTGTAAATCATGGCACTTGAGAAACATATTAATGTGGCAACATCAACCTTTGATTTTATACCGTAGGTTTAAGCAAAAGCATCATCGTCCATAGGGTCACACAGTGACAAGAGATAGGGAATTCAATTGTTACTCCATGTGTCGGTCGTCCTCTAAGCAGATATAGTATGAGATGTGTGTCATGACATAGCTCCCACTTAACTGGGCTCATCACTATATATGCCATGTGAATCGTTAGTCTAGATTTTCACCCAAAAGTCTAACCTGAGCCGCTAGATTAACATACTTATGATAATCTTAACAATCAAGATTTGGCTTTTAAGGTTCCATATGAGATCATATTTCATATTTGACTCCCTCGCAGTCTCATCTTAGACTCACTAAGGTGACTATGTTCTGTCTTATTCATACATTTCTTAGTATGAGTAATCAGTATGGCACACCTAGTGCCAATACAATTCAATCTCATCCTCCTGCTACACAAGCATCAAGGCGATTACCTATGTGACTAGGCCAACAAGAAGCATATGATATTTCAACATGTCTAACAAACAAATCAAGCATTTAGAGAAAGAAACTCCAAACATTATTTTATAAATGCTCATTATAAGAAGAACGTGTTGGTCATACATAACAATATTTCATCCAAAAAGTAAACTCTAGGAAGTCTTAGACTCAATGCATGAGCTTTGACAGCATCTATAGAATCGGCTTAGTTAACGAATCAGAAATCATCTTGTTGGTGGATATATACTTGATGACGACTTCCTCTGTCTTTATGGCATTTCGCACGAAGTGATAACAGCCCCTAATGTGCTTGGCCTTCTAATGGAACTTTGGATCCTCAGAGAACTGGGTGGCATCTATGTTGTCACATAACATCTCAACAGGATCATCAACTATAGGTCACCACCCCAATCGGTATTTGAGTATCCTCTCAACTTAAGGCACCCACGTTGATAGCACAGGACCAAGTTAGTTGCACCACAAACGCAGCACTTGATTCTATTGAGAACTTGCCAATGAGCAAGTCCTGGGTTGCTCTAGTAATGACTTACCAAACCAACCGTAAAGCAGATGTTAGGTCATGCACATGTCATTAATCCCACAGCACTAGCATCAGGGACATTATTCATTGCCTCCTTTTTAGAGTCTATTTTTGGGCATTGGTCAAGGCTCAAGGTTAAACCCTTCTCAACTAGAGTGTTTACGAGTTTGTAATAATGCTTTCAAAATCGTTCTAAGACTTTCTTGATATATGCTTCCTAGCTCATATCTAAGAGTTTCTTAGGACGATTTCTGATTATTTCCATGCATAGGACATACCTAGCTTCCCCCATATCCTTCAACTCAAAGATGGAGGATAGCCACTTCTTAGTAGCTTCGATCATCTCCAAGTTGTTCCCTACCAGTAGTATGTCATCAACGTACAGGGTAAGAAACATAATCCCCCCGGTTGTTCTTTTGACATATACACAATGGCCTTCTGAAACCATAGATAAGCCAAGCGAAGTTATGGCTTCATAGAATCTTGAGTATTAAGATCTGGAAGATTGCTTGAGACCATATATGCACCTATTAAGATGACATACCTTGTCCTCTTGTCCCTTTGATACAAAGCCAATGGGTTGATTCATATAGATCTTTTCCTCGAGGCTACCACTAAGGAAAGCAGTCTTTATGCTTATTTGAAACAACTCTAAGCCCAAATGGCCAACCAGGGTTAGGAATAGGCGAATGGAGGTGAATCTCATCACATGAGAAAGTATCCCTTCATAGTCTACACCCTAAATTGGGTAAAGCCTTTTGGCACTAGATAGGCCTTGAACTTATTGATCAAACCATCCGCCCGATGTTTTATCGTGAAAACCCACTTGTTTTCGATAGACTTACATTATCAACAAGCTCTCACGCTTTGTTTCTCACCACTGAGTCCAACACATCCCTCATGGCGTCTATCCACCCTCTCTGGTTTGATGAATCAATTGCATCTTGAGAAGAGGTAGGCTCCTCAACTTCCAAGGGAATTCATAGGAATATTTTCTCTTCAATTTGGAAATATTATCAAGGAATTCTTCCACGCTCACTCCTTCGGGTCCTGAAACCTTCATTATTCGTTTCCCTGGGTGAGGTATCCCTCCTCTTTTCTCTAAGAGGTGTGAGACCCTGAGCATGTGGCGAATCACTCCCACTATCCCCTTGGGGTGTGAGACCCTAAACTTGTGGACTCACTGCATGTTCAGGTAACAGGAGATTGAAGATGGACCTCATTTACAAGTTGACTCTCCTCATGCATTAGAGATTGGGGATGAATTTTATTCTCCTGAGCAGACAAGTCTCCCCCAATTCCTTTTAGATAGGGGAGACATACCATCTTCAGTGACTTAGTTAGACTTCATATTCTCCCCCTGGCCAAAAGATTGTTGACTGTCTTATTGCAACTCAAACAATTCGACATCCATCTTGATTTCACCAATAGTTGGGAACTCATCCTCAAGAAAGTCAACATTGTAAGAATCTATTTCTATCATGCCACCATTAGGGTGTTCTCCGTACATCACGTACCGTTTATATTCTAGGGGATATCTGGTGAACATCATTTTGGTGGCTCTCGGACCAAGTTTTCCTTGTTTATAGGTTGGGGTATGCTCATAGCTAGTTGAACCCCATGGACATAAATGGTCCAAGGATGGATTCTTATCAAACCATAACTTATATGGTGTGGCAGGTATACTCTTACTTGGCACGCGGTCAAAGATATATGTTCCCGTAAGTAACGCATCCCTAAAAAAAAGTGATCGGAGGTTTGCATGTGTGATCATTGACCTAACCATTTCTAGTAATGCATGATTCCTATGTTTTGCAACACCCTTTTTTATAGGGTTCATAAAATCATTAGTTGTTCTTGTATACCTTTTTCCTAACAGAACTCTTTGAATATATCAAAGAGGTATTCACGACCTCGATCAGTCCAAAAGATGTTTAACACTCATTCGAATTGAGTCTCTACCTCTGTTACGAAGTGTTTGAACACATTAAGTGCCTCGTAGCGATGAGATAGTAGGTAGACATGCCCATATCGTGAATAATCATTTATAAGGGTAATGAAATAGATGGCCTTATGACATGCTTTAACATTCATGAGTTCGCAGATGTCAGAGTGGATTAATTCCAAGGGACTGGATGAAAGGCTTTATTGTTGCCTTGCCAGCTAGACATGAGTCACACCTAGGTAACTTGACCCTAGTGAGTCGATTTAGAAGACCTTCTTTTGCTTAAGACAATCTATGGACCTTTTAGGATGACATACCTTGTCCTCTTGTCCCTTTGATGCAAAGCCAATGGGTTTATCCATATAGATCTCTTCCTCATAGATACAATTGAGGAAAGTAGTCTTTTCATTTATTTGAAACAATTCTAAGTCCAAATGGGCAACTAGGGCTAAGAACAAGAAAATAGAGGCAAATTTCACCACAGGACAAAACATCTCTTCAGAGTCTATGCCCTCAATTAGGTAAAGGCTTTCACCACTAGTCAGGCCTTGAACTTATTAATTAAACCATCTGCCTGATGTTTTATCTTAAAAACCCACTTGTTTTCGATAGACTTACATTGGGGTGAAAGATCAACAAGTTTCCAAACCTTGTTTCTTGCCATTGAGTCCATGTTACCCCTTATGGCGTCCATCCACTCTTTGTGGTTTGTTGAATCAATCGCCTCTTGAAAAGAGGTATGCTCCTCAAATTCCAAGGGAATTCATAGGAATATTTCCTCTTAGATTTGGAAATATCGTCAAGAAATTCTTCCATGCTCACTCCTTCGGGTCCTGGGACCTTTATCATTCATCTCCCTAGGTGAGGCATCCCTTCCCTTTTCTCTTAGAGGTATGGGACCCTAAGATTTGGTGAATCATTCCCACTATCCCTCTGAGGTGTGGGACGCTGAACATGTGGACTAACTGCATGTTCAGGAATAGGAGGCTGAGGATGGACCTCATTTACAAGTTGACTCTGCTCATGTATTACAGATTGAGGACGAAACCCATTCTCCTAAATATGCAAGTCTCACCCATTCCTTTTGGATAGGGAAGACATACCATCTTCAGTGACTTAGTTAGAGTTCAAATTCTCTCCCTCCCCGAAAGATGGTTGACTATCTTATTACAACTTAAATAGTTCGACATCCTTCTTGATTTCACTAATAGTTGGGAACTCATCCTCAAGAAAGTCGACATTACAAGAATCTATTTCTGTCATGCCACAATTAGGGTGTTCTCTGTACATCACATATCCTTTATATTCTGTGGGATATCTAATGAACACCATTTTGGCTGCTCTCGGACTAGTTTTTCGTTGTTTGCAGGTTGGGGTATGCACATAGCTAGTCGGACCCCATGGACGTAAATGGTACAAGGATGGCTTCTTACCAAATCATAACTCATATCGTGTTGTAGGTACACTCTTACTTGGCACATGGTTAAGGATATTTGTTGCCGTAAGCAACGCATCCCCCCAAAAACCTGATTGGAAGTTTGCATGTGCCATCATTGACCTGACCATGTCAAGCAATGTGCGATTCCTATGTCCCGCAACCCCTATTTTTGTAGGGTTCGTGGAATCATTAATTATCTTTGTATACCTTCATCCTCACGAAGCACATTGAACAGATCAGAGAGGTATTCACCACCTCAATTAGTCTGAAGGATTTTAACTATTCCTTCTAGTTGAGTCTCTACCTCTGTTACAAAGCGTTTGAACACATCAAGTCCCTCGTAGCAACGAGATGGTAGGTAGACATATCCATATCATGAATAATCATCTATAAGGGTAATGAAATAGATTGCCCTATGACGTGCTTTAATGTTCATGGGTCCACAAATGTCAGAGTGGATTAATTCTAAGGGACTAGATGCTCTTGAAGTCTTACCAAAAGGCTTTATTGTTGCCTTGCCAGCTAGACATGAGTCCCACCTAGGTAGCTTGACCTTGGTGTGTCGATCAAAAAGACCATCTTTAGCTAGCGTACTTATCCTATCTTGACCCACATGGCCAAGTCCAGCATGCCACTTAATAGATTTGGAATCAAAGTCAAAATATAAAACAAAGGTAGCAGATATATTATTGGATCACCCAAATCTAAAATAATGAAATCCCCTTTCAATGTCGCTTCGCCAAACAAATTGCCATGATATGCCAAATACAAACCATTTGGTCAAAATCCAGAAGTGAAACCTAATCTTATTAAAGAAGCATAAGAAACCAAGGAGCATCACACCCCGGGTGCGTAGGTAGCATTGTGAAGAAGCAGCTGGTTTCCTCCATGGGGTTTGAGTTGGTGTGTTCCTATTCCAAGGACATCATCTTCGCTGTCGTTCCACAGTACAGTAGTCTGTGAGCCCACTGGGTAGCGATAGAACTCCACACATCAAGCCTTATCCTGAACTATGTGCCTCGTTGCCCCCGTGTCTACAATCCATTGAGGAGGAGAGTTACCAACAAATGCATGGGAACAAACATATAATTCAGGAGTTTTAGTAAAAAGAGGCAACCCGGCCAACTTAGGACAAACTCGAGCAAAATGTCCCTTCTTTCTACAGCTATAGCACTTCACACGTGCCATGTCTTTAGGTCCAATGCCCTTAGCCTTATGCCTCTTGGCAGAACTAATTTTAGAGCAAGAGCTCCGAGGGGAATGTGGACCCTTCCTAAGCTTCTTGCCACGACAAGCCCTCTTACCTCTGGTCCCACATTCTTGGGAAGTAAACTCCACATTAGGAAGTGCATATATCTTTTTTCTCTATCTCGAGTAGCTTTGAGATAGCCTTGAAGGTCTTAATGTTTTCATTACCTGTCATAATGACCTTAAAGCTCCTCTAATGCTCATTGCCTTTAAGAAGAGCCCTAATTACATTCCGCACCTGTTCTTCCTCAGAGACATCTTTCCATGCAACTTTAAGGTCTTGAACCATGGCACTCATGGCTCGAAGGTGTTCAGAGATGCTACAACTAGAGTAAATGGTATACTGCAACTATTTTAGCTGGAATGTATACAACCTTGTAGCAGATGTCTGCCTAAACTTGACCTTAAGCTGTGGCCACATGTCCTTAGTAGTGGGGAAGCATTCAAACTCACCCAGGAGGTCATCCTATATGCGTGACAACATGGTGCAGCGTTCAGAACGATCCCCTTTGAATCAGGCGTGGTATACCTTTAGTTTTCCTTATACTGCTCAGTAGCAGTAATGTCCTTACCTTACTCATCTTTGTCTACTAGAGCAAGCATAGAAGTGGTCAGGAGATCTAACATGTCACCATCATTTAGAGTGAACAGGACCTTTAAATGCCAAACATCGTAGTTCGTGCCATCTAGTTTTTCATTGGAAGGCAAACTACCCACCAAATTTTTAACTGCCATGTCTGAAACAACATATATAATTTGTTACATACCATTTTAATAACTAACTTATCAAGAGAACCCCATCATTCATATTAGACGTTCGAAAAGTTCACTATGCTTATAATCATCACCGATGGGTATGAATTAGGAGCTTCTTTAATTTAATTATTATACAATTTATAAAAGTTAAGCTAAACTTATTGACATATTAATCTGTGACTATCACACAAATATTCAAATTTAATTATGTAAAGCACATTTACATAATCTTATATTATAAGAAACAAATTCATATAAACAAGTTTTATTTTGTTGAAACATAAGACATGGTCATACATCATGCTTTTAAAACTTATGTTACCATTACATAAACAACAACATGAAATAATCATTATATAAGCAATAATGATATGAAATAAACATATAAAATAAACTCATAATTACTTTTAGCATATAAGGCTAAGTTATACATTTATGAGAATAGTTACAGATTAGCCCAAATTAGGGAGAGACTGGTGGGAATTTACCCAGTGCAAAACCAAAAACTGACCCAAATTAAATTGAAACAAAATTGGGCCCAAAAACAACTCATTAAAAAAACAAGAAAAACCAGGGCCTATTCCTTTTATAAGTGAGTAACACTCATTGACCCCTTCACTAACCCTAAAATCTCGATCTTTGCTCTCTCTCCCCCTCCATATCTGCCTCTCGAATTTGTCTCTCTCCTCTTGGCTTCTCGGCATCATGGCCACGGAAATGGAGCACTGAGCTCCTTTCTTAGGCTTTCGATAGCACAACCACGGCAGCCACAGCTACCGTTTTGGTTTTTACTAAAAAAACAAAAAAAAACACACAAGTGATGTGAGAACGCCGCCATACAGCCTTCTATCCAAGCCAACCTGAGGAAAACCGATATGACTACCATGTAGATCGGCCAAAAACAAGTCCGAGGAAGTAGTCCATATAACCAACTTGCCACTAAGGCGGTGGCATGTGGACTCACGTGCCTCTAGCAATGGTGTCTTTGCAGTTTTTCTCTCCAAGGTTACATAGATCAGGATGCAAAGACGCGGTTGGAGGAAGAAGAAGGGAAAATCAAGCCTTTGTTGGCATCGGGATGCAAAGGCGTGGTTGGAGGAAGAAGAAGGGCAAATCAAGCTTTCATCGGCGGCACGTGTCACAGACGCACAACTCTTCCCGCGGTAGCGCTAATGGGCACGGCTTGTCCTTATACCCCCCCTCTTTTTTTTTTCTTGCTGAGGTCGAGTTTTTGGTGAAAACCACTGAGGTTTCATTAGACCCAATACCGTCGCATCCACCAAGGTATTGGTGGTGGGATTAGGGTTATGAGGTTGGTCAAATAGTCCAAGTTGAGTCTTATGATCGTAGCGCACATTCATAGACTGTTGTGATTTCTGCAAGCATACGATTTGCTGCCGTGACGTTTACGGATGTCGATCCTCAAGGGTGGGTTATGAAATTAGGTCGCCTAACTAAAACTATTAAACTGACATAATATAATCTGTAACCTACCAATTAGAGACAACAAAGATTTATTCTGAGATAAAAACAGCCAAGCCAAGTCAAGGGTTTAGCCAAGGCAAAAGAAAACAAAAATGGCAGTAGCATAAGTCAAGAGTCTATGGAATTCAATTGGAAGTTCAGCCCCATACTTCACGAACCAGACCAAGAGACCGAAATAAAATATGACACTTGAAGCAATCCCAACAAAACCAACTTCAAAGCCAAATTCTCACTTGAATTGAATAAAAACTTGCTTGAATTACAAAATTCGAGATCTTAATAACTAAATTTGAGATTTAAAATAAGAATGAAAGCAAGAAGAAGAGTGGAAGTTGTAAACCTAATCTGTGCTACTATCCTCCTTTTTACTGCTCGAGTTATGCTTCCCCCAAACCCCCATTAATTGCTTCAATTAACTCTTTGTAACTGATGGACTGCTGATGGAAATAATGATGAATTTAAGCAAGGAGTGATGACAATAGCACAGCAAAGCTTTTCAGTTTCTAGGTCCGCTAGGAACTACACTTCAAGTGACGGAAGAAGAACTAGGAAAGGAAAAAGGCCCACGTGCGAGGCACGGGGCTGTTGGAAAAGGGAGTATGTCGATGCTTGGATCGACCCACATGCGAGAAGGAGTAAAGAAAAAAAAAGAAACCGAAAAGGGAGGGGAAATTGTAGGTCGGGGTTCTGTAAGAGTCGAATGGGCCTCTGGTTTGAGGAAGAATAGGCCCGTATGGGCAGACAGAAGGGGAGAAAGAAGGAGCTAGGCCCAGTGCCTAGCTCGGCAACACCTGGTCCATGAGCCAGCAAATAAGAACAAGCCTGAATGAAGTTAGGAGGTGAAATGTGATTTTGGGAAAGAGAGAGGGATGAGCGGACTGGGCCAGGGACACGGGCTTCGATTATAGGCTTGTGCTTCTCTTTCTTTCCTTTTGTTTCCTCTGGGTCTAACACCATTTCCTTCCATCCTTCATATTCATTTTATTCAAATATCCACAATATCTGTAATAAATAAAAACATATTAAAAATATTATTAACTAATTTATTATGAGCAAATATTAATAATAAAAGGATACAAAATATCATAAATTTTGGGTTGAACATAGACTTTTATAAAAAAAAATTAGACAGCTGCATGAATCATATTTACATTCAATAATATAAGGAATCATGCTTTAGGACTAATAATTTGAAGAGTTTTAAAATAATGACCATGTTCTATTTTAGGCATCAATTTCGCCATGGTCCATAAGGATTCATACTTAGCACAATCAATTCAAACAAACTAAGCCCTTGATTCATAAAGCACATATTGTAGCACACTTTAAATTAACTAATGGTTTAGTGTGAATAAATAACTGAAGCATGCTTGTAGAATGAATAGAATGTCAAGCATGAATTTGATTGGGTTGATTATCAGTTTGAATCATCAGTTATAAATAAAAATTGGGTCTTTTGATAATCGATGACTTTCTTGGCGCTATAATCATAGAAGCATGCTTTTTCAGTTACATAATAACAATAATTAAACAGCTAATCATGTAGACAGATTAAAAAATGCAAGCTTGCTTATTGTTCTGATTATAAAACACATTAGACGGGACTAATCCAATCAGTTTGGCTCTGATACCACTATAGACTAATTAGGACTAAGCTGGTTACAGAATTCTCTGTTGGGAACAGCCCACATCAGTGCGGATGCTAGGCAGCTACCAGAGTCGCCTTAAGGTTTTATGCCCTAAACCCGAAAACCCACTAGATGGTAGGGCAGCCGCAAGAGGGGAATAGGAGAGCATGAGAGATCTCGTTGTGAATATGCACCTAGGCTAACCCCCTATGAGCCTCCTTATATAAGTTAGGGGGCAGCTAGGGCTATTGCCCTAGGCAACATTAGCAGTCATCGGGCCTAACTTTGTTAGGCCCAGCCATCAAGTTTGATTCAAGATAGTGGTTTGCAAGTGAGTTTAGTTCTATGGTTTATACCTTACAAATAAGGCACTATAAATTTTATTTATTTTGTTAGCTGCCCTTCCTTATGATGAAAGATAAAGGGGTGAAAAATGCAAGGTAGGCACAACGATGAAGTAGTTAAATGAGGAAATGTTTTTTTCCAGACATTTTGGTGCCTTTAGCATATTGAACCTTATCTTGTGCAATGTATGTGAATGTCAAGGTTACTATGAATAAATGGATATTTAGAGATATTGTCTTCTTGCATGATTATGTGTTTATGATGCATTTGATGCTCAGCTATGCTTAAAATGATATAATGATCTTGAATAACAATCATCCTTGCATATGGAAATTGGAGACAAATATTAGCTTTAGTAAAGAATTACTTCTAATATTCTTAGTCGAGCAACTGAATGGGCATTGCCTTAAATTCAAGGCATATTTGTTTTATCGCCTGTTCTTTTGGTCATACAAGCATTGCATATACAATTTACAGAATCTTTATATGAATAGATCTAAAAAGACTAGTTTAGTGCCCTAAATTGCTCTTAGCAATAGATCCTGATTGGTAATCAAGGTTTCTAGTAGGTCAACCAAAATGAAGAATCAAGAAGTGTATGATTTAGTTGTTTAAGAGTTAATCACGCTTGCAATATCTAACTATTTGCTTTATAACATTTGTTAACTTCATTAATGAAATGTGGTTTATATGCTGGTTATTGTCATAATATTAAACCCAAGAATTGGATCCCTAGGTGTTTGGGAAAAAACATCATGGTTGTCTCCAACAAGCTAATTATTACAAAATTCTATTAGAAGTTTTTCCCATGATTTGAGCCTTACAATTTCTTTTCTTTCATTACTATGGCGTGCTTTTTTCACTTCTTTTACCTACCTTTCTCATTTTAGAAGCAGCTCATTTGGTGACAAGTTATACTCCAACTATAATAAATAAATGAATAAGGACACTGTTAAATGCAATACCAAATTATGATAAGCTATAAGAACTAACTATTGTTGTTTATCTCTTCCACCGTTTAAGAGTTTATATGTGTCATTAGCATTATGCATTCCTTCCGTAATTCAGGTGCCTGATTAATAAGCTTCGCTATTCCATTGTTAACAACATAAGTACGTTAAGGATTAAGTCCTCATCCTCTGAGGATTATATAACTTCATCCTCTAATGGTGATATAGTACCATCCACAACCTTTGTCTCATGAAATAATGTAGAAGAAGAAAAGCTATGAATGCTATGTACTGCATAAGTGGACCATTTCAGGAAATTGATCATTGGATTTACGGCATCTCTATCACCAGAACTAGCTCCCATTATATCTACTCTAGCTAGCTCGATAGAGTGGCAGGCGAAATCAATCTCTCTCTATAGATATAGAGTAGGTGGCATTTAACTTCTTACTCGTGTAGTGAGACAAGACTTGTAATAGTCCAACCATAAATTATATTTATTTAATTAATTATCTCATGTTAATGATTTTTCTCATATTTATTTATAGCATTTATTCATCCTAGTGGAAAAAAAATTTATTTGGGTCCTTACTTGGCAATTCGGGTTTTATTTATTTATTTATTTATTTATGAAACTTTAGAAGAGTTAATAGTAGGCCCTAACAAGTTTAATCTATGAATTTATTTTGTTTTCGTAACATTATGAAAATTTAAATTTGAGTACACAAAAATATTATCGTTACGAAGCGTTTTATTCCTAAATCCAACTTTCTTCGGCCCAATTTAAAGCCCAACATGTTTGTTTTTTTAACCTAACTAATTACCATGATTAAGCTTAACCATGATTAGCCAAAAAGTCACTTTTCTAGATAAACACTCAGCCAAGTGTTTGATAAGTCAAAATTTACAGCCAAAACTGCAAATCCATCTCCTCTCTCCTCTCCCTCTCCTCTCTCTCTTTACACAGCCAGCGACTGTTCCAGCTAGTTCTAGCTAGTTTTTGGCCAGCTTTCAACCACCTCCGACCTCCCTCAACACCCTAACACCTCTAGCCACCATCCTCCATCCTTAAACCATCAAATATCACCTCCATCTCTACTTCCTTCAAGATAAAACTGAGCAACTCTAAACTTGTCTCTTTGGATTTTTTGTTTTGATTCTTGTTTTGCTATTTATGGTTGTTGATCATGATGTTTTGATAATCAATAAGAGTTATTTTGGTGTTGATCATGGTGGAGTTGAGGTTGGATCATGCCAGGGTTAGGGTTAATCCTTTATCATACAAGCTTAATGTTAAAGTGCTGGATTTTGATTGATTTATCTTTCATTTGGTCATGTTCTAACCTATTGGTGTTTGTGATGATTTTTTGGTGATTTGAAATGAGTTGGAGAGTGTCCAAGTGGGCCATAAATTAGGGTTTTGGCAAGTAATGTATGATTTGGATTAAATTAGCATTAAGCTTAGTTTGTGTGTGTATTTGATTGGAAAATGATCTTTATGGGATATGATTACAAAGCACAATTGAGTATGGTAGTTTTGTGTGATGTTGGGATGGATCAAATCTTGTTTACATGCTTTTATGGAATGATTTAAGTAGAGGATTTTTGTGAAAAGAGGGGGAAAAGCTAAAACAGTGGGGGCTGAAAATTTCAGGAAAACAGGGCAGACTTCGGGATTAAACCAGTAATGATCAGCCTATTGGAAAATTATGATTTTTTGTGGGTATATAGTTCAATGTGTTAGCTTTCAAATTCCTTTGAATCGCTCTAATCAGAGGTTTGTGGCAAAAGTTACGTTTGTTTTACCAAAACTGTGCAGAATAGACCAAAACTAATATGCTTGTGTTCTAACCTCATTTGGGAATCCTTTTGCAGGAATCAAGCTTGGTGTTCCAAATGAAAGTTTTTTTGGACTTCTAAGCTTTCTATATTGGGGTTTTGAGTCTCAATCAGAGGTTAGATGACTAAGTTACAAGTCATTCTTTCTAAGCCCCTATTATGCTCTTACTTTTCTTTTACTAAATTATTAACTATGATAATAAAAATAATTGCCAATAATTGCTAATTATGTGTTTCTAAAATGGCCTTTTGAGTAGAATCAGGGCCTAATCTATCATTCCTTTCACTTTTGTGCATAATGTTATTCAGTGAGCTTACATTTAAAAATTTCAGTTGTGTTCATTGCCTGTATCTTTAGAAATCAACACGTATTTATCAAAATTTATAATGTATTGGTAAGTGAATCAATGAATCAGTTTAATCAATGATTTACTACATAATAAGTGATCCCATTAGTTATTAGTTATAGGGCTTTACCCTTCAGTTACCTGTGCGGCTTCAGGCCAGGTCCCCCGATCGACTAGGCAGGTGTACACCTATCTTCAGATCGTAACCATTACTAGGGGTTCACTATCAGATATTAATTGACAATGCAATTTCCTATTTGTCTCATTCCCTGTTTTCAATTAAAAAATGAATTGCAATGCGAGCCCAACTAGTTTTTCCATGAACATTTAACAATACAGGAATGCATGTACTAAGCTTCGGCTCACAGTTCGAAATGTTTTCATGTTTTGTTTTAAGAAATTGTTCAGTGAATCGCCCTCAGGCGGTAGGACGGCTGAGGATGATAGGTGAGCTAGGAAGTCTATACCGAATGGTGGCGTATTAGTGTTGAGATGTCTATAACACCATATTGTGATATATTTTGGTGTTGAAACTGTATATTTTATCAGAATTCTATATTTTAGTGTAATCCTTGAGATGGTCGAATGGTTGTGGTGATAGAACCGTTTCTATATTTATTTAAATGGTCTGATGGGTTGTGATGGTGCAAATGCCCTTTGATGGTAAACATTGATTATCATTATAAAATTTATCATGTACAAGCAAAGCCTTGTCCTTTTTGGACGGCGGCAATGCCCTGATCATTTGGGATATTACTTTTAATTGGTGAAACTAACGAAGAGAACGCAAACAGTGAACTATGTACATTTGGGGCCGTTACAAGTTTGGTATCAGAGCTAGGTTTAGATTTCTTTGTGGAATGTAGAGTTTAGAAATAAAAGGGTGAAAGTGGTTGGTAGTGAGGGCCATTGTGTACTGCTACAGTGATATTAGAAGTGTTGTAACGATATTAGAAATGCAGGTTGCTTAAATTTGCATGTTCCTTAATTATGGTTATGTATGCCGCTCATGTATGTTTTCCTTATTGGATGGACCTTTATGGCGTTAACATAATGCCGGGTGTATCTATGGCTGCTTTCATCGAGCTGCTGCAAGCTAGTGTAGAGGCTTATGCAAAGGACCCTTTCTCTGAGTTTCAGAGTATTACGGTTCGTGCATATAGACTGCTCTGGTCCTTACCCACAGTTGATCCGTGGGTAGAGTTCAGGCCCCGTTATTAACATTTTATGTTAACAGGGAACCCAAGTTGGGACGGGCCTTGGTTTTTGGCCCAGGGGGCTTGGACGACTATCACTACAGAGTTGTTATTGAGGGAGGATTTTGAGCAGAGTGGGATTACTATGGAGACTCTTTACCATATCTTTCTGTTACATCAGGTACATCCCCGGCTTGCAGCCCTAGTATCAGCATAGGGACCACCCTCTCCGTCTGCACCAAGTACCCCACTGACGCTCGACAGTCCTGGGGAGGCTTATGTGGTGATAGACCTCCCTGATACACCAGAGATAGTGGTGGTTAGTTCTGAGGACGAGGGTCATCCAGAGGAGAAGGATGATCCCGAGGAAGATCAGGACATTAGTGAGGCAGTGGTGGAGCAACAGCTCGAGCAGGAGATGGATGAAGCAGTAGTGGAGCAACAGCATGAGCAGGAGGTTGGTCATACCGAGTCAGAGGCATCGACTAGCAGCTTCAATTTAGGGGAAGAGCCTGATGATGAGTCCGACCCGGATTATGATCCATCTAAGGATCGTTAGGTGGTTCTAGGAGTTAGAGTCAGTAGACTCTTTTGTTTGAGCCCTACTTATATGTGGCATGGTTGGTTTGGGTGGATGTATTTTGTGTAGTATATGACATTGTATATAGTCAATTAGATCCTTCTGACTGTCAGACCTAAATCCATTTCTCTTTTTCGGCATGTGAGGAATTTAGGGTTTGTGGGGCTAGCCAGTGTTTTAGTTGGGGTAGAAGTAAGAGCTAACTGTAGTTAGTCAGCTAGATGTAGCTTTATTTTGGGGATCTTGTGTAGCTCTGTTAGAATGTATAAGGTTTTGATGATAACAAATTCAAGTGTTGTTGTTGTGCCAAACAGGCTTTCTAAACAGATTCTTACTGCTGTTCTCAAGTCTTAAAAATGCTTGACTAATGGATTATCAAGAACAGGTACTCAAGTCAGCGATACAAGAACAGCCGTGAAGAACAGATTCTGCGAAGTGTTTGAAGCACAGGATATAAGTGCAGCCATGAGAAACAAGATCATGTGAAGTGTTCGTAGCAAATTCGTCTTTCTACAAGATGACTAGTGCTTACAACAAGATGTCTTGATTTAATTTGGTTTTATATTTTCAGACTCTTGTTAATATGCCAATCAAAAAGTCTTAACTTACCACTTACTTGAAACGGTTTTGTTTTTTTTGGGAAAATATTTCGGATCACCCTTCGAAACAATTCTGGAAACAGGAAGTTCAGGGTGTTTCCAGAATAAGCTGCGAAAAATAATTTTTGACGTTTTTATCTTTTGGATTTTGAGCAGCTTCTCCAAGATTTGCAAGAAAGATTTTTCCATGGAGTATCTTACCCCTTACCCTAAAACGGTTATTAAAATCTAAGGGGATTTGCAAAATCTTTTTGAATAAAAAGAATATCCAATTTTTGGCAAGTGGATAAGGTTGTTGAGAAAAACATGGGCTAGTTGCTGAGAATCACCGCCTTATGCACACGGTTTAGGAAGTGTTTCCAGCTCATGTTTCCTCATCCCTTGTGGCTAAAGAATTCTATATTCTTTAGGGATTTTAGTTTCCAAAAATTTGAGGAATTGTTTTTCCAAACACTATATAAAGTCGCTTCTTAG
Organism: Carnegiea gigantea; assembly: GCA_029747015.1. Taxonomy (NCBI): domain Eukaryota; kingdom Viridiplantae; phylum Streptophyta; class Magnoliopsida; order Caryophyllales; family Cactaceae; genus Carnegiea; species Carnegiea gigantea. The sequence goes on from JAKOGI010000376.1 coordinate 475,465, forward strand.
AACAATAGAAGCATCGGTTTTCAAAAGGCAAAAATTCAGTGTTCATAAGCTTAAAAGTTTCAAAAGAAAACCGTGTCTAGCAAGTGAGTTATTTGAGCTTTCAAAGTTGGCATACTAGGACTTCATTGTACCCTATATTAGCTTAGTTGAGAAGCATTGTAATAGGGTGTTTTTCTTTATACTCTTCTTTCACAAAAGTGAGTTGAGTGTGTGTCCAAATCAAGGGGATTTTGGACGTGGGGTAACCTGTCTTAGGAAAAACGGCTACGTGGGTTGCAATTTGTAACAAGGTGTGTTACTATTGTAACGTGATTAGCCCGTTTAGTGAAGTGTTTAAATCCTACACAAGGTAGGTCGTGCTTTTTCACCTCAGTTGGGCTAGAGGTGTTTTCCACGTAAAAATCCTGTGTCCATTATTTTCGCATTCAATTTTGTTGGATTTTTGCTTCTGCTTATCTCAGAAACAACCTGTACAAACAGGGCCTAAGACTGTTTGCCAGCAACTTGCGAAAATCGGACACCACAATTCACCCCCTCTTGTGGTTGTGTACTCTCTAAATCAACAAGTGGTATCAGAGCAGGTTCTCCTTTGAAAGGCTAACACCTTGAGAGATCCTTGAAGATGAGTACCCCACAAGGCATGCTTGAAGGTCAATCCATAACTCGACCACCACACTTCAATGGCCAACACTATGGTTGGTGGGAGAGTAGGATGGAAAACTACATCCAAGCCGAGGACTATGAGTTGTGGATGCTCATCAAGAATAGACCACTCATCCCTAAGAAAATAACTGAAGATGGAAAGTCATTCCCCAAGGAGCCTAAAGAATTTAATACTGAAGATTACAAAATGATGGAGAAGAATGCCAAAGCTAAGAAACTTCTATATTTCAGCCTAGGTCCTGATGAATATACTCACATATCTGAATGTGAGTCGGCCAAAAAGATCTGGGATGCTTTGTAAATAGCTCACGAAGGGACCAATCAGGTAAAGCAATCCCGGATTGAATTGCTTATGAGAAAATATGAGCTGTTTGAGATGGGTGATCGTGAAAGTGTGATGGACATGTACACTCGCTTCACTCACATAACGAATGAGTTGAAATCCCTGGGAAAATCCTTCACCACCGAAGAATTGGTGAGGAAAATCCTAAGAATTTTACCTCATTCTTGGGAAGCGAAAGTCACGGCCATCCAAGAAGCTAAGGACATGAACAAGATCACCCTAGATGAGCTGATTGGAAATCTCCAAACGTATGAACTTAGAAAAAATTCTCAGCAGAAAGATGAGACAAAGAGATATCGAGGTCTTGCACTAAAGGCCTTAGAAGATGATTCTGATTCTGATGAGGAGGAGATTGCCATGATAACTCAAAAATTTAAGAAGTTCTTCAAGAAAGTTAAAGAAAACAGCAAACGGAAGGACTTCGGCAAGGGCAGGAACACCTCTCGAGAACAGTTCTCTGGATGCTTCAAGTGTGGCAAGCTAGACCACATTGTGAGAAACTGCCCACTACACAAGGAGGAATAAGAACCCGAACACCCTAGAAAACAGGGGAGGAAACAGGGTGTAAGTAGCTCAGCGAAACAACTCTCAAAAGCTATGCTCTCGGCTTGGGGTGATTCAAGCGAGGATGAGAAAAGGTCTGAAGCCGAGGAAGCTGATGTAGCACTCATGGCAAGAAGTGACACTGATTCAGATGATGGATCAGCAGATAGTCTGACACAACTCAAGAACAAGGTACGTGGTCTAAATAAATCAACTCTTGAGGAATTAGTGTACTCTATAATGGATATATGTGCTGAATTAAAAAGGGATGTTCGTGACCTAGAACTTGAAAATGAAACTCTTAAATTGGAAAAACTTGAAGTTGATAAAGAGACACTTGCCTTGCATGAAAACATTAATGTGCTTAAAGAGACTCTACTCATGAAAGAAGAGACTTGTTCCATTAATCTGACTGAGCTGGAAAAGGAATCTCTTGAGTTAAAAGGAAAGGTCGAATCTTTGCTGGAAGAAAACAAAAACTTGCTTAAGAAAATAAAACAAATGGAATTAGACCTTATCACAAACATGCTCTGGAACAGGTCCTCAAGGGCGCTTGAATGGTTAAACACACATCATAGTCAAAATAGAAGGACTAGGTTTTGTGCCTAAGATGACCTACCCAGTGAATAGAAAATATGTAGGATTATCTGAGAACATTGTATGTTATCACTGTGGTAAAACGGGTCATTATCGTTATACTTGTCCCTCGAAAAAGTATGCCATTAAAAGGAACACAGCTTATGTAAAACAAATATGGGTTAGGAAAGATGAGATTTGTACGTCTAAAAGAATGGGACCCAAGTGGATCTGGGTTCTCAAAACTAACCTATGATCTGTTTTGCAGGCTGAAGTGAGAGAAAACCACCCAGCAAACAACCCAGCAAACAGTGCAGGAAACAACCTAGGGAACAAGCAGCTGTGATATGTTGACAGTGGGTGTTCGAGGCATATGACTGGTGAAAAATCCAATTTTCTCTCACTTACAGCTTCAGAAGGAGGGAGTGTGGCATTTGGAAACGGCAAATCCGGGACAATTATCGGTATAGGTAAGATAGGTGAGTCACTCTCCCATTCAATTGGCAATGTTTATTTTGTGGATGGATTAAAACACAACTTGCTAAGCGTGTCCCAACTGTGTGACAAAGACAACCTAGTAGTGTTCTCTCCAACACGTTGCTTGGTTGTAAATATGAACACAGGAGATGTTGTGTTGAGGGGGAAAGCGACACAAAAATGTTTATAAAGTGTGTATTTCTACTCTTCCCCAAAATAATTTGACTTATTTGAGTGCTTTAAATGATGATGTTATGCTTTGGCACAAAAGACTAGGTCATGCAAGTTACTCACTGTTGAACAAACTTGTAACCAAAGACTTAGTGGTTGGCTTACCTTCCATCAAATTCAATGATGACAAGGTATGTGATGCATGTGCCAAAGGCAAACAAGTCAGAAATTCATTTAAATCTAAAAGGTGTGTAAGCACTACTCGACCTCTTGAATTGATACATATGGATATATGTGGTCCAATGAGGATCATGAGCAGAGGTGGTAAGAGGTATGTGCTTGTGATAGTGGATGACTACTCTCGTTTCACTTGGACCCTGTTTTTGGCTTCTAAAGATGAAACTTTTAAAAAATTTCTTGCTTTCATTAAAAAGACTGAAAAGAGGGTAGGACACTCTTTGGTATGCCTAAGGTCTGACCATGGTACAGAATTTAAAAATTCGAGCTTTATTGATTATTGTAATGAGCATGGTGTTGATCATAATTTTTCAGCTCCAAGAACACCCCAAACAGAATGGGGTGGTAGAACGCAAAAATCGCACTCTAGAGGACATGACTAGAACAATGCTTGTTGCTAGTGGTCTTCCTAGAAACTTTTGGGCTGAAGCTTTGAATACATCATGTTACATTATAAATAGATGCATGATTAGACCTATTCTTAACAAAACTCCTTATGAACTTTTCAAGGGAAGAAAACCTAATATTATGCATTTGAGAGTTTTTGGTTGTAAATGTTTTGTGCATAATAATGGAAAGGATGCCTTAGGGAAGTTTGATCCAAGGAGTGATGAAGCAATATTCCTTGGTTTCTCCTCACATAGTAAGGCATACAAAGTGTTTAATAAGAGAACCTTGTGTGTTGAGGAAAGTGTGCATGTGCTTTTTGATGAAACTAACTCTCTAAGCGAGAATGATGCACAGGAAGAAGACTTCGAACTAGGTCTTGTTAGAAAAGACGTGCTGCTTCAAGGTGAACAAGGTAAGGATCAATCGGAGGGAGCAAGGTCTGAGGCTGTTCTTCAGGAAGGTAAGCAAGGTGCAAAGCAAACAGGGGGAAACAGGGTGGAACCCTGTTTGGGACAACACCAGCCGAAGCCTTCAGGGATAAATCCAGGAACAAGCTCCCAAACAGGCTCGAGAACAGGCTCTGAACCTGTTTCATCGAGTATTCCACCTAGGATGGAGAGTGAGTATGTGAACCCACTTTCACCACGATCTTGGAAATACCAAAGTTCACATCCTCTTGATCAAGTTTTGTCTGATATTAATGCAGGAGTTCAAACTAGATCTAGACTCAAAAATTTCTGTGCTTTCTATGCTTTTCTCTCAAAAATTGAGCCTAAGAATATTAATGAAGCCCTTACAGATTCAGATTGGGTCACAGCCATGCAAGAAGAACTCCATCAGTTCGAAAGAAACAAGGTATGGCACCTTGTGCCACGGCCAGAGGATAGAACAATCATTGGAACCAAGTGGGTGTTCCGTAACAAGCTGGATGAGTGCGGAACAGTCACTAGGAACAAGGCCCGGCAGGTGGTCCAAGGCTACAACCAAGAAGAGGGAATTGATTATGAAGAAACCTTTGCACCTGTTGCAATGATGGAGGCTATTCAAATCTTGATAGCATTTGCAGCCCATATGGAGATCAAGTTGTATCAAATGGATGTCAAAAGTGCATTTTTAAATGGGTACCTCAAAGAAGAAGTGTATGTCAAACAACCCCCCGGTTTTGAAAGTGATGAATTTCCTAACCATGTTTTCAAACTTGACAAAGCACTTTATGGTTTGAAACAAGCCCCTAGAGCTTAGTATGAGCGGTTGTCAAGTTTTTTATTGGAAAATGATTTTACGAGAGGCAAGGTAGACAATACCTTGTTTCTAAAATCTAAGGGGGAACATTTGTTGATTGTCCAAGTATATGTCGTTGACATCATATTTGGTGCAACTCATCATGATTTGTGCAATGAATTTTCAAAAGTGATGAGGAGTGAGTTTGAAATGAGCATGATAGGTGAGCTTAATTTCTTTCTAGGCTTGCAAATCAAGCAAACTTCAAACAGCACCATGATCCATCAACAAAAGTATATCAAAGAGTTACTTAAGCGTTTTAGGATGCAGTCGGCCAAGCCCATTGATACTCCCAACTCTCCCTCAACCAGGTTGGTAATGGATGATGGTAGTCCCTCGGTTGAGGAGAAATCCTATAGGGGCATGATAGGGTCACTCCTATACCTAACGGCTAGTAGACCTTACATTGTTTTCAGTGTTGGTCTATGTGCACGTTTTCAGTCTAACCCTAAAGAAACTCATCTTAAGGCTGTAAAAAGGATTTTAAGATACCTAAAACATACACCTGATCTAGCCTTATGGTATCCTAGAGGTTGCAACTTTGATCTTGTTGGGTATGCTGATGCTGATTATGCAGGTTTCTTGGTTGATAGAAAAAGCACCTCAGGTATGGCTCACTTTCTTGGACCTTGTTTGGTATCTTGGGCAACCAAGAAACAACTCTCTGTTGCCTTGTCCACAGCAGAAGCTGAATACGTGGCAGCTGCATCCTGTTGTGCTCAGTTATTATGGATAAGGCAACAACTCAAGGATTTTTGTGTTGACATAGGATGCATTCCTATTTATTGTGACAATACGAGTGCAATTAAGATTGCCAAAAATCTATGTCAACACAAAAGAACAAAACATATTGACATTCGTCATCATTTTTTAAGAGACAATGTTGAAAAAGGAGTGATCTCAATGAATTTTTGTGCCACTGAAAATCAAATTGCTGATATATTCACAAAGGCATTGAGTAGAGAATAATTTAAAAGGAATAGACTCGAACTAGGTTTAATTAAAACAACCTGACCATCCTGTTCTCTCTCCCTGTTGGCAAAATTTAAAATGCTATGGGTACAACATATTAAACTTTTGTTTGCAATCAACTTCTGTGCTATGTTTAGCATATGTGAGGTATGCAACCTGCTGACACTCGTTGAAGTCTAATGAGATTACCCTTATTGTCCCATGTTACCTGGCAAGTAACCTCAAGAACAAGTATCAGGAACAGGTACGCCTCTTGTATGTCAAATATGTGCAACTAGTTAGGAATTGCTAAAACACTTTCCGAGGCGTGCGCGGCCGAATTTAATGCTACAGCTCGTTGCCAAACGGGCAAAATTCTTTAAAAGATCTTGCACGCTTCTCTCTCTTTAAATCTCTCTTCAAACTTGCTTCACTCCCTCACCTCAACCGAAATTCCTCTTGCTTTGAAAATCTGCTCGAGAAACCCTAATCTCTCTCCTTCCTTTGAAAAAATGGCATCCCCCATCAGCACCGAGAGTTCCTCGACCGTGACGCAAGGCAACTAGTCACCAAGCACAGCCTTGCAAATAGCCACAACCCTGTTTGCACCTACACAGTTTCTGGCAGCGTTAATGGAAGGTAAATCCACTGAACCATCTCGCCCAATTATTTACAAACCTTTTGGGTTTTTGAAGAGTATAGACCTTAGAACAGTAGGTCTAAAATTGGAAAACATTCCCTACAAATTTGGGTGGGATTTAATTTTGTTTGGTGAACCGGGCGCATGTCAACACTCTGGAGAACCCCAAGAACCTGTTGGGGCATCTGACCGAGAAATTAGGGCTTTAGATGAACTCTTTCTCGAACATGGCCTAGATGACATCAATTCGTTTGTGCTGTTTCCAGGGCAGGAAACAGGGGCCGAAACAGGGCCTGAGGTTTTTAGGAATGACCTAGGGGAGGATTTGTCAAAAGAAGAAGGGGGAAGTAGTGGTCAAGTGGAGGAGTCTCCTATCAAGCATGCACAAGCCACACCGGTAACACAAACCGGTGAGAAACGCAAAAGGTACAAAATTGTGGCTAGGCGTACTAGAATGCCAAGAACACGACCGCCATCAAGGCCTAAAAGCGGCCAGACTGAAGAACCCTCAAAAAGTGAAACCCCTGTCAAACCAAAACCACAAATCCCCTCTTCGGCCAAACCCACAAATAGGCCAACTCGAAAATCAGCCCGAATTGCTTTCCAATCCACGCCTCGTCCTGCCAAACAGTCATTCCCTGTTGTTGAGGACATTGATTCCTCCTCTGAGCCTTCATCAGATAACAACATTGAGAACACCTCCTTCAAACAGGGCACTCCCGTGTTCTCAGAGTCCTCAAAGGATAAGCCTCTGCCTGCACCAAAATCCATCTCCACTTTACCCTCCAAACCATCACCCCTCAAAACTCCAAGAGAAAAGCCTCCCTCAAACACACCTCCACACAAGACCCTCCTACTGAGCCCCAACTTAAGAGAGCTAAGAAGTCTACCCCGTCTGCCATTCTAGCCAAACTGACCCAATTGCTTCAGAGACGGGTCGTCAGGGGTAAAGTTATCAAGGTAAAATATTTTAAGAAACAGGGCCTGGGGGTGTTTCTGCACAAGCTGCGTGCACAGGGGTGGTATGAGCTGTTTACAAACACCTAGCTGGGGTGTTCTGGGCATGAGTTGGCAGAGTTCTATGCCAACTGCACTGTCACCGAAGGGGTGGTGACAAGTATTGTTAATGGGCAACAGTTTCGCTTTGATGCGAAGATATTAGGGGAAATTATGGGGATTCCCTCTACGGGCTTTGATATATATGTGAGAGAAGACAAGACTATTCTAGGGACAGCCAGGCTGCTAGAGCTCTCCCAGAAATTTAGCCAGCAACCAAGCCTGCAAACACCCAAGTCCGTGAAGAAAGGGGACATGACATCGCTCTATCAATTGATATTTTGTTTTATTATCAAGAATGTCATTCCTCGGGGCCTGGGTCGAAATCTTGCCGATACCATGGATTAGTGTCTTATGGACCTGATGGATAAGGAAGAGCAAATCAACCTTCCTGCCATCGTGGTTCGACATATTGCAACAATTGCAAACACCTCCAGGGAACATGACCTGGGGTATGGTTTCTTCCTAACTAGTGTCTTTGAGTATTTTGGGGTGACATTGCAGAAGAAGGTGGGAGCTCAATTCATTGATGAGATTGGGAGTACCACCCTTATGGGGTGTGGATACACTTTGGTTGAGGGGTCTGCATCAGAACAGGGAAAAAAAACACCCCGTCCTCCTGCTTCTGGCAGTTTCTCAATCAAACTTGAGGCTGCTCTGCAGGAAAACTCTCGACTCAGTGCTGCGTTTACTGCTGTGAAGGCTGCCCTGGACGAGGAAAAAGCTCTAAATGCGAAGCGCCATGAAGATCTCCTCGCCCTTCTCTCTTCCCTTTCAGCAAAATTTTCTCCTGCTCCCTGATCACCCCCCATAAGCTGTTCCCATAGGTTGTTCTCCAAGGCTGTTCTCACTTCTCTTGGTTATCCTCTCTTGCCCGTTTGTACTATGTTGCACTCTTTTGGTGAATGACAGGTTATCTTGGTTTTTGATTGGCTTTGCCTTGCTTGCTTTTTGCTGTAAATTGCTTGTGTGTGACTAGGATGGCCAATCTCATTACCGTACCAACACACTTGAGTGTATCGCCTGTTGACTTTCCTCCATTACCCAAGTGGTGGTGATGGCAAACACCCTCTGTTTGACTGTTCGCTCCTACTTTTTAATGATGCTAAAAGGGGGAAGATAGGATGACCAATATTGTTTTTAGTTTTGCCATGGACGTGTTAATTTTCTTACATTTTCGATACTCACTGCTTCATGTGAATGTGATAAATTGGCACTAATCACTTCAATTGTCCTTGAAAGTCAATATGGTCACTTGGTTTGTCATCATCAAAAAGGTGGAATTTGTTAGAATGTATAAGGTTTTGATGATAACAAATCCAAGTGTTGTTGTTGCGCCAAACAGGCTTTCTAAACAGATTCTTACTGTTGTTCTCAAGTCTTAAAAATGCTTGACTAATGGATTATCAAGAACAGGTACTCAAGTCAACGATACAAGAACAACCGTGAAGAACAGATTCTGCGAAGTGTTTGAAGCACAGGATATAAGTGCAACCGTGAGAAACAAGATCCTGTGAAGTGCTTGCAGCAAATTCGTCTTTCTACAAGATGACTAGTGCTTACAACAAGATGTCTTGATTTAATTTGGTTTTATATTTTCAGACTCTTGTTAATATGCCAATCAGAAAGTCTTAACTTACCACTTACTTGAAACGGTTTTGTTTTTTTTGCAAAATATTTCGGATCACCCTTCGAAACAATTCTGGAAATAGGACGCTCAGGGTGTTTCCAGAATAAGCTGCGAAAAACAATTTTTCACGCTTTTATCTTTTGGATTTTGAGCAGCTTCTCCAAGATTTGCAAGAAAGATTTTTCTATGGAGTATCTTACCCCTTACCCTAAAAACGGTTATTAAAATCTAAGGAGATTTGCAAAATCTTTTTGAATAAAAAGAATATCCAATTTTTGGCAAGTGGATAAGGTTGTTGAGAAAAACATGGGCTAGTTGCTGAGAATCACCGCCTTATGCACACGGCTTAGGAAGTGTTTCCAGCTCATATTTCCTCATCCCTTGTGGCTAAATAATTGTATGTTCTTTAGGGATTTTAGTTTCCAAAAATTTGAGGAATTGTTTTTCCAAGCACTATATAAAGTCGCTTCTTAGAACAATAGAAGCATCGGTTTTCAAAAGGCAAAAAATTCAGTGTTCATAAGCTTAAAAGTTTCAAAAGAAAACCGTGTCTAGCAAGTGAGTTATTTGAGCTTTCAAAGTTGGCATACTAGGACTTCATTGTACCCTATATTAGCTTAGTTGAGAAGCATTGTAATAGGGTGTTTTTCTTTATACTCTTCTTTCACAAAAGTGAGTTGAGTGTGTGTCCAAATCAAGGGGATTTTGGACGTGGGGTAACCTGTCTTAGGGAAGACGGTTACGTGGGTTGCAATTTGTAACAAAGTGTGTTACTATTGTAACGTGATTAGCCCGTTGAGTGAAGTGTTTAAATCCTACACGAGGTAGGTCGTGGTTTTTCACCTCAGTTGGGCTAGAGGTGTTTTCCACGTAAAAATCCTGTGTCCATTATTTCCGCATTCAATTTTATTGGATTTTTGCTTCTGCTTATCTTAGAAACAACCTGTGCAAACAGGGCCTAAGACTGTTTGCCAGCCACTTGCGAAAATCGGACACCACAATTCACCCCCCCTCTTGTGGTTGTGTACTCTCTAAATCAACAAGCTCTGTATGTAAACAAAAAGTTGAAATGATTTAATGAAACTTTGGGTTTTGTTTTTAATGATGTTTGAGCTATATTAAATGTCTTTATTGGGCATGCTTATCTTGTATGTTTGGGTATTGCAGTTATTAAATTGTTCCGTTTAATGTATGATCAGAATGTCCGAATCAGTGCACAACAATGCACAGATTCATGCAGAGGAAATCTCGGATCATGGCTAACGATCGGGTAAACAAGCCTCACTTCATGTGCCACTAAATTTTGGGCAAATTCCACCAAATCCCCCTAGGTTCGCTAATGACATTGGGGACCCGAACTACTGGCCGGCCTTGGTAGCTAAACTGATGAAGCAGATCCCCTGAGTACTTACTAAAACCCCTCCTAAAGAGGATAAATTAGTGGATAAGGTAGCACAACGCAACCCTAAAGTGTATGATGGAACTTATGATCCAGTAGTATTTGAGAAATGGGTAAGGGGAATGGAGAAAATTTTTACAGTGGTGGAAGTCCCAGAAAAAAAGAAAGTAGACATTGGGACATATTATTTGACTGGGGAATCTGATATTTGGTGGAATACTATTAAGGATAAGTTCGCAGGGCCTGAATTCACTTGAAGTGAATTCCTGATGTGTTGAGGGTAAAATTTTACCCAGTTGTGGTCCAAAGGCAAAAGGAGAAAGAGTTTATGGAGCTGAAAATGAGTGGCAATATGACTATGATGTAGTAAGCCAGTAAGTTCACAGAATTATCCAGGTTTGTTCCTGAGTTTGTATCATCTGAAAGGTTGAAGATGAGAAGGTTTGAAGAGGGCTTGGCCTTCTATATTCAGAATCAGTCAGCTAGACAACCAATTTTGACTTACCAAGAACTATATGAGTGAGCGGCTGAAGTGGAGCGAGTAAAGACAGAGTTGAGAGCCCTAAATCCAATCAGCCAAAAGAGAAAGGGGTTTGAGCGAGGAACTTCGAGTGAGAGTGTGAATTAGAAGAAAAACTTCTCCCGCTCCTCCCAAGAGCCATCCTGCAGGCTCGACAGAGCCCTGTGTGTAATACGGAAGAACAAATTACACCACCTTGAATGCTAAGTTGGAACTAATAAGTGCATGCGGTGTGGAAGCCTTGGGCACCTTATTGTTGCATGCCCCCGAAGGTTGAAGGCTGTAGATAAAGGCGCAGCAAAACTCTTGGCCCCACCTCGCTAAGGGGCCCCACCACCAAGGCCTGCAGCAATAGGACGGTCGTATGTAATGAGCAAGAAGGAAGCTGTCATCCCCAGTACGGTAGTCACTGGAACTCTCTTTTTAAATTCAAAGTCATTTTCTGTATTATTTGATTTAAGTGCTACTCATTCATTTGTACCCACCCAATATGCAATGCAATTGAACCTAGAGGATAGGAGGGCGGAAAGCAATTATAGGATCAAGCTACCCAATGATTCTGTGATTGAATGCTCCATCTCCTATAAACTTATTCCCATTACCATTGGTGGAATCACTTTCCCTATGGATTTGATTCAATTTGATTTGTCAGATTTTGACATCATTCTAGGAATGAATTGGTTGCACACCTATGAAGCTAAGATTGACTATGAGGATCTTAGGGTTATTTTGAAGGATGAAAAAGGGACAGAAGTATTCTTCTATGGGCAGAGAGAGGAAAAATCCTATCCCTTGATCTCTGCTATGAAAGTAAGTAAGCTATTATGTCAAAGGTGTATTGGATGTTGGTGTTATGCTATTGACACCTAAACAAGAGAAGAGAAAGCGGAAAATATTCCTGTCATTTGTGAGTTTGACGATGTTTTTCCTGAGAAATTACCAGGATTATCGTAGCAGAGGGAAATTGATTTTGGAATTAAATTAATCCCTGGTGCCCCACCTATTTCCAAAGCCCCATATCGTATGCCCCCAACTGAGCTTAAGGAACTAAAGATTCCGTTAGACGAGCTATTGCAAAATGGCTTTTTCCGGCCAAGTGTGTCACTAAGGGGTACCCTAGTGTTGTTCGTAAAGAAAAAGGATGGAACTTTAAGGCTGTGTATTAACTACAGCAAGTTGAACAAGATCACCATCAAAAACAAATATCCTTTACCATGAATAAATGACTTGTTTGATCAATTCCAAGGACCAGGAGTCTTCTCTAAGATTAATTTGAGGTCAGGGTACCATCAACTTAGGATTAAATCTGAAGACATCCCCAAGACTACATCTAGAACTAGGTATGGCCACTATGAGTTTACAGTGATGCCATTTGGTCTCACCAATGCTCCCATATCCTTCATGGATCTTATGAACAGAGTCTTCAAACCCCACTTAGACAAGTTTGTGGTGGTGTTCATAGATGACATCCTTATCTATTCTAAGGACAGAGATGAACATGCTGATCATTTGAGGATGGTGTTACAAACCCTAAGGGAGCATCAATTTTATGGCAAAATAAAGAAGTGTGAATTTTGGTTGGAAGAAGTGGTGTTCCTGTGTCATGTGGTTACAAAAGAAGGAATCAAAGTCGACCCCTAGATGGTGAAGGCAATCACGGAATGGCCAAGGCCTACTAACATCACTGAGATTAGAAGTTTTCTAGGTTTAGCGGGCTATTATCAAAGGCTCGTCAAGGACTTTTCGAAAATAGCTTCACCCCTGACCAATTTGCTAAAGAAAACGAATAAATTTGAGTGGACAGAGAAGTGTAAAAGAGCCTTTTAGGAGTTAAGGTAGCGATTAACTACCGCTCCAATCCTAACGCTACCAGTGGAATGTAAGGAGTATACCATCTATAGTGATGCTTCAAAGAATGGTTTGGGGTGTGTTTTGATGCAGGATGACAAGGTAGTAGCTTATGCTTATCGACAACTCAAGCCTTATGAGAAAAACTATCCTACCTATGACTTGGAGTTAGCAGCCATCGTATTTACACTGAAAATTTGGATAGATTACTTATATAGAGTGCCACCCAAGATTTATACAGACTATCAAAGTTTGAAGTATATCTTCACCCAGAAGGAGCTCAAATTGAGGCAATGACGTTGGCTTGAGTTGCTTAAGGATTATGATTTACAGATTCAATATCATCTAGGAAAAGCAAATGTTGTAGCAGATGCCCTGAGTAGGAAAGCGCAACATAGCCCAAGCACTATGGTGATTACCCAGTTGAGTCTCTTGAAAGAGCTTGAGGACTTGGGAATTCAACTAGTGTCCCATGGGCAAGCACATGTTCAATTATCAGCACTTACCTTACAGCCTTCGATAGTGGTGGAAATTCAAGTGAACTAAGAAAGTGATCCTAAACTACGAAGAATAAAGCAAAATTTACAGAAAGGAAAATCTCCTGGGTTTGTAGTACACGAGGATGGGACCTTGTGATTCCAGAATTGCCTATGGGTACCGCAAAATGAGGAATTAAGAAAACAGATCCTAGAGGAGGCTCACAATACTCGCTACTCAGTGCATCTAGGAGGCACCAAGATGTACAGAGACTTAAAACAATGCTTCTGGTGGAATAATATAAAGAAGGAGATTACGGAATACGTAGACAAGTGTATCACCTGCCAGAAAGTTAAGGCAGAGTATCAGCAACCCGTGGGTAAACTGTGACCCCTAGAAATTCCCACTTAAAAGTGGGATTCAATCTCAATGGACTTTGTTATGGGTTTACCCCTTTCTAGCTCGAAGAAGAATGCTATCTGGTTCATAGTTGATCAACTTACCAAGTCAGCCCATTTTCTGCCAATTAGGGATACTTGGGGGAGTTGAAAAACTAGCCCAACTGTATATTAAGGAGATAGTCCGCCTGCACGGGATCCCATTAGACATAGTATCGGATAGCGATCAAAGATTCTAAGCCGGTTTGTGGCAAGCACTTTAAAAGGCCTTTAGGACCAAATTGAACTTTAGCAACTCTTATCACCCTGAGACAGATGGGCAAACTAAAAGAGTGAATCAAATTCTAGAGGACATGTCAAGAGCTTATGTATTGGAGTTTCAAGGGAAATGGGAAGACGATTTACCTTTGGTGCAGTTTTCTTATAACAATAACTACCAGTCCATCATTAGAATGGCCCCGTTTGAGGCTCTATATGGGAGAAATTGTAGAACCCCACTGTGTTGGAGTGATTTAGAAGAGGCATTGATTATAGGCCCTAAAATGATCCAGGAAACTGCAGAAACAATAAGAAGGATTCGTAAGCACATTAGGGTTATCGAGAGTCGGCAAAAGAGTTATAGGGACAAGAGAAGGAGGCCTTTGGAGTTTCAAATAGGCGATAAAATTTTTCTGAAAGTATCGCCAACTAAGGGTATCAAGAGATTCTGGGTACGAGGTAAATTGAGTCTAAGATATATTAGACCTTATGAAATCATTGAAAAGTTAAATCCTGTAGCGTATTGACTGGATTTGCCGGTAGAGCTAGGACACGTGCATAACGTGTTTCATCAGTTCAGGAAGTATATTTTAGATACAAACCCCACCATTGTATCTGAACCTATTGAGATCATTGAGGATCTAGTGTATGAAGAGCATCCAGTTCAAATACTAGATCGCAGGATTAAGCAGCTGCGCAACAAGCAGATACCATTAGTCAAGGTGCTTTGGACAAACCATACCTCCCAAGAGGCCACTTGGGAGACTGAAGAGGAAATGAAAGCCAAGTACCCATATTTATTTGAGGTAATCTTGCATGACATGGTAAAGTTCATAAGTTTCGAGAGTGAAACTCTTTAAGGGGGAAGGTTGTAATAGCCCAACCCTAAATTATGTTTATTTAATTAATTACCTCATGTCAATGATTTTTCTCATATTTATTCACCACATTTATTCATGCTAGTGGAAAAAAAAATTTATTTGGGTCCGTACTTGGCAATTCGGCTTTTATTTATTTATTTAATTATTAAGGAAAACTTTGGAAGAGTTGATGGTAGGCCCTAACAAGTTTGATCTAAGGAATTTATTTTATTTTTCATAACATTATGAAAATTTAAATTTGAGTACGCAAAAACGTTATCGTTACGAAGCATTTTATTTCCGAATTCAATTTTCTTCGGCCCAATTTAAAGCCCAAGATGTTTATTTCTTATCCTAACTAATTACCATGATTAAGCTTAACCATAGTTAGCCAAAAAGTCACTTTTCTAGATAAAAACTCAGCCAAGTGTTTGATAAGTCAAAAATTTACAACCAAACTCCCAAACCCATAATCTCTCAACTCTCTCTCTCATTACACAGCCAGTCACTATTCCGGCTAGTCTCGGCCAGTTTCTGGCCAGCTTCCGGCCACCTCCGACCTCCCCCAACACCCCAACACCTCTAGCCACCATCCTCCATCCTCAAATCATTTTGCTATTTATGGTTGCTAATCATGATGTTCTGAGAAGAAATAAGAGTTGTTTTGGTGTTGATCATGGTGGAGTTGAGGTTGGATCATGCTAGGGTTAGGGTTAATCCTTAATCATGCAAGCTTAATATTAAAGTGTTGGATTTTGATTGTTTTATCTTTCATTTGATCATCTTCTAACCTATTGGTATTTATGATGATGTTTTTGGTGATTTGAAATTAGTTGGATTGAGTCCAAGTTGGCCATAAACTAAGGTTTTGGCAAGTAATATGTGGTTTGGATTAAATTAGCATTAAGCTTAGTTTGCGTGTGTATTTAATTGGAAAATAATCTTTATTGGATATGATTATAAAGTGAAATTGAGCATGATTAATTTGTATGATGTTAGGATGGATCAAAGCTTGTTTACATGCTTTTACAAATTGTTTTAAGCAGAGGATTTGTGTGAAAAGAGGGGAAAAAGCTAAAACAATGGGGGCTGGAAATTTCAGAAAAATAGGGTAGACTTCAAGATTAAAGCGCTAATGATCAGCCCATTGGAAAATTATGATTTTTGGTGCGTAGATAGTTCAGTGTGTTAGCTTTTAAATTTCTTTTGAATCGCCTCAATCTGAGGTCTGTGGAAAACATTATGATCATTTTACCAAAACTATGCAGAATAGACCAAAATTAACATGCTTGTGGTATAGCCTCATTTTGGGAATCCTTTGTCGGGAATCAAGCTTCGTGTTCTAAATGAAAGTTTTTTAGGACTTCTCAAGCTTTCTATATTGGGGTCTTGAGTCTCAATCAATGGTCGGATGACTAAGTTACAAGCCATTCTTGCTAAGCCCCTGTTATACTCTTACTTTTCTTTTACTAAATTATTAACGATGATAATAAAAATAATTGCTAATTATGTGTTTCTAAAATGGCATTTTGAGTAGAATTAGGGCCTGATCTATCATTCTTTCCACTTTTATGCATAATATTATTCAGTGAGCCTACATTTAAAAATTTCAAGTACGTTCATTGCCTGTATCTTTAGAAGTCAATACGTATTTATCAAAATTTATAATGTTTTGGTAAGTACATCAATGAATTAGTTTAATCAATGATTTACCACATAATTGGTGACCTCATTAGTTATCAATTACTGGGCATTACCCTTCAGTTACCCGCGCGGCTTCAGGCCAGGTTCCCTGATCGGCTTGGCAGGTGTACACCTACCTTCTGATCATAACAATTACTAGGGCTTCACTATCAAATAATAATTGACAATACAGTTTTATATTTATCTCATTCCCTCTTTTTAATTAAAAAATGAATTACAATGTGGGCCCAACTAGTTTTCCCATGAACGTTTAACAATATAGGAATGCATGTACTAAGCTTCGATTCACAGGTCGAAATATTTTCATGTTTTGTTTTAGAAAAGTGTTCAGTGAATCGCCCTCAGGCGGGCAGGACGGGTAAAGATGATAAGTGAGCCAGGAAGCCTATATGGAATGGTGGTATAGTAGTGTTGAGATATTTATAACATCGTATTGTGATACTTTTTCATGTTGAAATTGTATATTTTATCAGAATACTATATGTTGGTGTAATTCTTGAGATGGTTGAATGGTTTTGATGTTAGAATAGTTTCTATATTTATCTAAGTGGTCTAATGGGTTGTGACGATGTGAATGCCCTTTGATGGTAAACATTAATTATCATTGCAAAACATATCATGTACAATCAAAGCTTTGTTCTTTTTGGAAAGCGGTAACGCCCTGGTCATTTGGGACATTACTTCAAATTGGTGAAACTAATGAAGAGAACACAAACAGTGAACAATGTACATTTGAAGAAGATACAAGACTTCTTCATGGCCTCCTTCATTTAGATGTAGTTGAATCATGATTTTAGGGTTTGCGATAGATGTTACCTTTCTTGGATAAATGATCTCAAATCAGCTTTTTTCTTTTAGCAGATCTCTGAAAATAATCGGTTTCTTTAAATCATTTGTCCCTGGCATCTTATCTTCCAGTTGGAAGTGGAAGGCAGCAATCATCTGTAGCGACCTAGCTTATTGATTTGATATCTGTATTTATTTCAGCCTAAGAGATGCTCTTTTGCTTTGTCCGTGAAGCCAGATCGTCAATGTATTGTTTTTTATCTCTCCGGAGCTTATTTGGAGGGCTAGCAGTTGCTTGTGATGCTCAGCCTCTACTGAGCTTTTTGGTAGGCATCAATAAATTCTATTATATTATCATCAATTCCCACTAACTTCTGTCAAAACTTCTTCCCGCTTGCAATTCCAACTTGGCCGAAGGGCAGATGGTATGTCTTTCTATCCATCCTGAAAAAAGGATTGAAATATAAATCTGACTTTGTGTGAGCAAGCTTCAAAACAATAGAATCTGTCCTTCTATCAATCGACAAAAAAACATTTATCCAAAATCTTTATTAAATACTACAACAAAAAAACACTATATTATATAAACAACTACATATGCCTTTAGATGAGCTTTCAAAGCATTCTATTACGCTAACTACTAAAATGAATTTCAAAACATAAAGAAGTCAAAGGATATGCCTTAACAAGTAGAAAGAACATAAATGAACTTTTTTTTTCCCACTTCAATTGAATACTAAGATTCGAAATATTCATTCTGTACTTTTCCAACCTGCATGATAAAAGATCCTACCCTACCTTGGGACGTATGCCTTTTTCGAATTCCTCTTTCCAGTGATGCAATTGCTCCCAGTGAATGTGGATTCTGGTCTAGCACCAACCGTTTCAGTTTTAGCAATTGAATGTGATTACCTACCTCTAAGCCTTCATTAAGGGAAGAAAATCATACCATGTCCCACAAAGATAAAGAATAGATGATTGGCAATCTTGGTATCCAACGATAGATCCTGTGCCTGCCTGCATAGAATGTCAAAGATGAAAGTCAATATCAATTAGATAGAGATCAAGCATTGTAAGAAAAGGCTAATTATCCACTTCCAGTCAATAGAGCTAAAGGGCTTATTCCCGCCCTCGACATGAATAGGAAAAGGGTTAATCTAACTATGGAAGAAATAAGGGGTTTCTTTTAGGGTAGGGAGCTTTCACGGTAGATAGGGGTGGCTTTCTCAGCCAATCTAATAAGAAGAGGTTATGAACTCTTTGTTTACCCCAACAGGGTTTTTTGCTATGTCCTCGTGCCAGTGCCATTTCTTGTAACATCGAAAAGGCTCTGTTCTCTATCAAAATAAATATATCAACCGGGACAGACAAGCAGGACTTTCTAATGTCACTTAGCTCCTTCTGGAACCCTATCGAGGTAAAACGTCTTTCATAAGTTCTGTGAGAAAGGATTACACTACCCTTTCCCTTGGGAAAACTTCTTTCATAGCGCCCCATAAATGAGCTAGTAGCTGATTTGTTTTGACCTGGCAAAATTGATCTGTGACCCGAAATCAGAACTGAACGATGTGGACCCGTACCTGATCTGAAATCCGAAATATCCCAAGCACAAAGGGGTGCCAAAACACCAATTGACCTGAAGTGATGACCCAAATTTTTCTAGAAAGCTGCTTATTTTTACATGCCAAGCTTTTGGGACAAATAATCAATTGACCTGAAGTCAATCTAACCAAAGTTCATTCGACCCGAACTGAATCAACCCAAAATGTCACTTAACCTGAAAACTTGACCTGACCTAAACTTAACCTGACTCGTATTCAAACATAATAACGTATTTGCTAGGTCTAGATTGGTTGGTGCCATTAGAATAAATAGGACAACATTTTAAGTTATCAACCCTCCCGAGATAAGAAGAATACCAACTTTTCTAAGCATAGAGTTCATTTAGCTTCTTTCCATGACCTCAAGCAAGTATATCGATCGTTAAGAATGTTTTCCTATTAGACCTTAGCAAAGACAACTTATTCTTTAATCATATAGGATTGATCATTTCCTGTAATACATTAAAAAGTAAGGAAGAAGAATTAATCCATTTTTAGGTAATCAAAATAAAAAATAGATGCTCTAAGAAAGCAAGAATCTCTTTTTCAATAATTACTAAAGGAAGGCTAGGTTGTTGTTACTCAGGAACCTTGTAGACCATGCTATGGGTCTTACATGTGACTATAGCCATTGTAGGTGCTACTACAGGTTTCCATATCACAGGACCTGTTGCAAATAGTGTAAAGCTATTGTAGCTATATATTGTAGGTATTTTAGGTATTCTAGTATCCCTTATTGTAGCTGTTATAGCTTCTATATTAGGCCCATCACTACTCCTGCAACTAGTAAAGCTCATAATAGCCACTTTGGGCTTGTTATTGTGCTATAATTCTATTAAGAGACATGCAAGTTCTTTCTTGTAGGTGTTGCAAGGTAGTTGTAGGTGCTATAGGCCTAATGCAACATTGGTTGTTGACATGGAGCAAAGCATATCGATACAATTATGCACCAATGAGGGAACCCAAATCACATGTTTAATTTGATTGATATCAAAATGGGAGAGCAAAGAACACTACAACATAGCTTACTTAGTTATTCACTGATGAAATAAAATTAATAGCACTTCAAAAAAATGTTGATATGACAAAAGTCAAGAAAACATGAAAAATTAAATTATGAAAAAAATCTAGTTTGCATCTTGTGCTTTATACGAGTATGTCTTGAAATTTTGTGGCGTTATCATCATTTTTAAAGTATTTATAGCCTAATAATAACATCAGTAATAATAATATGTTTTTAACTTATAAAACTTTTATGTTTCATATATCGCTTGGAATTACATGTATGTGCAATAATTTTGATATCATTTGCTACTGTTAATTTGTGTTGTATGTCCAGCTACATTAATATCATTGTTATAACTACAACAATTTACATTGACTTTGTGACTATTATTTTCCTTATGAAATGTCTGCAACCACAAAACAATTGTATAAAATATTAATAGTTTCATTCATATTTTACTATATTTCATAGCTACTTTTGAGTTCTCAAACCCTATAAAAAATGAAGTATGTAAATCTACAATTATTACTATTTACAACCTAAATTTAATTGCAACATCATTTTTTTATTTTGTAAGACTTGTTTGAATAAAAGCATACATTAAATGCTCATTATTATTATTATTATTATTATTATTATTATTATTATTATTATTATTATTATTATTATTATAATTTTAATTTGGATGTAACAATTCATAATTAGCCAACCTAGAATTAAGGGGGAAAAGTAGCTTTATATTAATAGCACTTTAAACTATACATCTCTCTTTCTCTTCTTCATGGGTCTTTCTCCATTGTGTTCATGGTTAACCTTCACAGCTGTTGCCTACTTGGATCATTTAAGGAAGATACTTCATAAGAGCAATGTTTTTATGACTTGAGGACTACATGTTGTCCTTTGTTTACATTATTAATTCTATAAAAAGCCTTATTTTCTTAGCTGGGCAAGATAAATGAGTCATTAATTTTCAATTGTCAATTGCAATTGACATTAATGAAATCCTATTCATTCACTTTAATCCCTCTAACGTTATGACATACATCAGATCATTTATAACAAAACAACACCACTCATTTCTCCCATCATATATTACAACTCAAGTTAGTCAAGTACATCATCTAAGACCCCATAATAACCTATGTTTTGATCCACTTGCCCTACACTTTTTACAACAACTACACCATTGTTTTGAGTTGTCAAAGCCTTTTCTTTCCTTTCTACGTGACATCTATATCCATTGGTGATATATCCACCAAACAAATGGCATATCATGTCAGACAATGTGCCTCTGAAAGCAAATATTCTATTTCGTCAATCTTTTTGTGCTCATGTAATCATGTTACCTATAAACAAAGATTATGTTATATTAGTTATATACATATTTATGTTCACATATATGACAATTTGATTAAGTATATCGTTATATACTTACTTTACACTTGAAGCATTCCTTAAAGTTGTTACATCATTCCTCCTTAGAAACACCAATTGCAGCAGATGATTGACTTGTGGAATATTTTCTAAAGGAAATAAATAAGCTATTGAAGTTAATCAATGAATTCCATATGAAAAGACTTTAGAAAAATGAAGGAAAATCTTTCGTAATCTTGACTTACTATAGAAATGGCTTAACTTCATCACAATTCTTCAAAAAATAGGTGCAAGCTTTATCTAACTCGCACTTACCAACATTAGTGTGTGCCCTTTGACATCCTAGTATCTAGCTAAGATGATTAAAGATATGTAATCCTTAATGAACTTATTCTGATTCTCATAATGATCATGATTAACTTAGTCTTCATGCTATGTAGATATCTTGAGCAATGGCTCATACACTCCTCAACCAAATAGCCCTCACAGTTGATGCCTCTGGCACAACCCTATTATGAATGAATGATTTAAATATATTCATATCATATTTGACTAAGTAACCAAGCCTCCAATTATAACTTTAAGGCTAATTGGATAGGAAAATGCATCATGATCTCAAATAATGTCGGAAATAAAGCCTTTCTTAGTTTACGTACAATAAATGAGATTTGAGCCTCAATTTTCTCTAATTCATCTACATTTAGAGACTACCACCTACAATAGAAAAAAAAAACATTGATAGCACTCATCCTAGATCTTCATGCTGTCCTATCTCTTCACCAAATAGAAACTGTGAAAGATTTTAAATCTACCTTGGACTGGGCCTTTTCGGTAAGCACGTACACTTCTTCCTTTAAGAGTGCACTTGTGAAGGATTTTAAATCCCAAAAGGTCTTCCCCAAGATGTGGGATGTACCTTAGTTCTGGGAACCTAAAGTGGGATACATCTTATCCTTCCTTTATTAAAGTCTCATTAAGGGTCTGAAGGAAAGGAGCCATATTGTGGCACTCCTAACCCCTAGCGTTAGGAGTATTAATAATTTCTTAATTCCTACTTAAATTATGGGATGAAACGGATAGAGTTTCGTCTAAAAGTGGGCTAAAACTAGGTTTCTAGCCTTACAATGGGTTCCTGTATTCAATAAACGCATAAACATAGATGTATAACTCAACGATTAGACATCGGAGATCACAACTCTTCGAGCCACACGCCCAGAGTGTACTAAATAATAAACCTCAACAATAGAAAAGAAATAAAAAGTACAACTCAATGGACCACACATCCGAAGTACTGGAGTTTACATCTCAAAAGAAAATAAACAATTCTAGCTAAAAGACGACCGATAAATCAGATGGTCGACTAACATAGCTATATAGAGCGACTTCTAGACAATATGCATTACGTGGCTTTAGTAATTAGCATATATGCACTCAAGAACTAAAATTACATCACAATATGTTACTAAGCTCACAATTTAACATACAAAGTCATATAAGTCTACTTGAAGGCAGCAAGTGGACTCCACCTCGACTTACGTGAACTGACTTCTACCTATCAATTTAGGAACCTAGGGAGGGAAAAGATAGGAGAATGATGCACCACATGCTCAATGAATGATTCCTAACCCGTAGAAAACAAAACAATTAGACATCATACTTTAGCTAGCACATACGCACAATATGATATATAATATCATAAAATAAGTATGTAGGGTCTTCCACATTTTTCATCACCTCAATGACCTCTCTAACATGGTGGCAACCCTACTCTTCTTCTAATTCACGCACAAGGTACCTAACTTACCTAACCTAAGCCTTTATAGCTTATTAGTGGTAATTTTATGTTATATCAACAGAACATCACACGGTATAAGCATAATGTCACATAACATGCACACAGGATTCATTAATAAGCTATCTCATGCAAGAATTCAGGTATTAGATGCAACAGAAAACTTAGTCCACATATAAACACCCATCATCAAGGAGTTTAAACGAAATGACCAAGTGAAAATCCTTTTTGCAAGAAAGTAAGATTAATTCATATCTTAAATCAATGGAAATTCTTATAAAACCGTCGTTATGCATTTGGCAGATGATTGAAACTCAACAAAAACTCTTTTCAACAAGATATGCACCTTTTCAAATCTTTACACCAACATCACCCTTGAACGGGGCATTCACATCACATAACACGTACGAAATCGTTTTTATAGGCATATAAATCTCATATTTGTGCTAGGTACGGGTGAGGCTGTCACTCACGTTCCATCGTACTAGTGAGATCGTCACTCACATTTTACATTATCCCTAGGGAAATTAATGGACCACTACCCTCATCAAGGTCTTCCAAGATTCCCACTTTTGGGTCTATCTACCTAGGCATTAGGGTTCATGCAAACTGGGTTTGTTCCTTTATCATCTGTCCCAGCATTTAGCACATTCTCTTAGCCCAAAACATTTTAGATGCATCTCATATCAAATGCACTTGCATTACAACTTTCATTGTATCACAAACAATGCCATTCTCATTATCAAAAAGCTAGAAGCCTTAATGATTTCACATCGATTTAGAAACCATAAAACCACTTATTTGGTAAAATATGCTTAAAACAAATTTACGTCTGCAAATTCATTCACTCTTCAAGATAGGTGATATGGAAACTCATTTTTAAACGTTAAAAGCTGTATTCAAACATAAGCATTTTGACTTTTCAATGCTTCAGATGCAAACCGCTCATCTCATGATAGAAAATTCTATGCATTCAAACGAAACATCGTATGAGTTATAAACAGGGCTTGTAACGTTTAGTTTTAACTTACTCTTATCAAATGAATGGCCTGACATTCCCAGTTGGCTACATGACTTATCATGTTACCATATCAAGCAATCACTTACTCACTTATCGATACACGGCTTTAAACATGTTGAAAACATACTTATTTGTGATTCGTATTACTTACCAATTCAGTAGTTCATTTGGATGATTTCTAAAGATCAGGGAATCATTTTAAACTTGAGTCAACTTGACATTAAGATTAGATGAATGCTTAGTCAAAAGAGACTATTCCAAGCATATTTTAAGGTTCACTCTAATGCAACCACATGTCCGTCCAAATAAGCCTACGCAACATAGTTTAGGGACGGCTAAATAATCAGTCATTCAATTATGGCCTTGGGAATGCATTTACTGAATTAAGCAATTTTCATTCATAAACAACTTCTTAACTCACGCATTGATTAGTTGAGACACTTAAATAACCAAGCAACCTGGTGGCTATAGACATGTTGATTTGGCATGGACATGCTTCATACAAACACACATAGCACACATGCAAACCCAATATTAACTATTAACACCTCTTTTGAACTTAGGGGAATAAGTTTCAGCTGAATCTGACTACTATCACATTTATAACACAATATTACACTTCGAAATTCATGGAGTTTCACACAACCCGCACTCCCTCCTCATAGCACTGACCACAACGGTCCTCAAAATAATTTCAATTCAACCTAAATGATTCATCGACGACTCGTAATTTCTCAATTCGTTACAGTTTCAACCTAACTAGTAGGTGATCTATCACGCACATTTCAAAAACATTTCCAAATTAATAGTGCATTTAGGGATCGGGAACCACCCGCTAGACTCCAAGCTATGGCCCCAACTTCGGGGTAAATTGGGCAAATTTTCATGCTAAAACGTTTATGTTTCATATATCGTTTTGAAATACATGTATGTATAATAATTGTGTATCATTTGCTGCTGTCAATTTGTGTTATATTTATGCCTTTTTAGGTTCTCTAGCTGCATTAATATCATTGTTATAACTGTAATAATTTACATTGACTCTGTGACTATTATTATCCTGATGAAATGTTTGCAACCACTAAACAATTGCATAAAATATTAATAGTTTCATTCATGTTTTACTATATTTCACAGCTGCTTTGGAGTTCTTAAACCCTGTAAATAATGGTGTATGCAAGTCTACAATTATTACTATTTACAACCTGAATTTAATTGTAAAATCATTGTTTACTTTGTAAGACTTGTTTGAATAAAAGCATACACTAAATATGCTCCTTATTATTATTATTTTACTTTAGAAGTAACAATTAATAATCGGGCAACCTATAATTAAGGGGGAAAAGTCAATGGTGATATGACACTTGTCAATCCTACATCAATTATTCAGCATTATATTATATATATGATATGATTAGTAGCACTTTAAACTGTACATCTCCCTTTCTCTTCTTTATGGATCTTTCTCCATAGTGTTCATGGTTGAACTTCACAGCTAGTGGCTACTTGGATCATTTAATGACAATACTTCAGAAGAGCAATGTGTTCACAACTTGTGTACTACATGTCATCCTTTGTTTACATTATTAATTCTATAAAAAGCCTTATTTGCTAGCTGGGCAAGATAAATGGCTGATTAATTTTCAATTGTCAATTGCAATTGACACTAATGAAATCATATTCATTCACTTTAATCCCTTTAACGTTATCACATACATCAAATCATTTACAGCAAAACAACACAACTCATTTCCCCCACGATATACAGCAACTCAAGTTAGTCAAGTACGTCATCCTAGGCCCCATAATAACCTATATTTTCATCCACTTGTCCTGCATTTTTTATGACAACCACACCATTGTTTTGAGGTGCCAAAGCCTTTTCTTTCGTTTCTATGTGACATCTATATCCATTAATAATATATCCACCAAACAAATGACATATCATGTTAGACAATGTGCCTCTAAAAGCGAATCTTCTACTTCCTCAATCTTTTCATGCTCATATAAGCATGTTACCTATAAAAAAAAAAATGTGTTATATTAATTATGTACATATTTATGTTCATATATGTGACAATTTGATTAATTATATCTTTATATACTTCACACTTGAAGCATTCCTTAAAGTTGTTTCGTCAGTCCTCCTTAGAAACTCCAATAGCAACAGATGATTGACTTGTAGAATATTTTCTAAAGGAAATAAAAGAGCTATTGAAGTTAATTAGTGAATTTAATATGAAAAGACTTTAGAAAAAGGAAGGAAAATTTTTCGTAGTCATGACTTACTATAGAAATGGCTTAACTTCATCACAATTCTTCAAAATAAAGGTGCAAGCTTTATTTGACTCACACATATCAACATTAGTGTGAGCCCTTTGACACACTATGACCTAGCTAAGACAATTAAAGAAATGTAAGGGATGACATATCAACGTTAGGGTCATTTTGCTACATTTTTAGGAGAATTATGCGCTTTAGGTTACCATTTATACTCCTATTCTCTTTTCATGCTTGCGTATGATTCTTTGATGATATTTGTAGAAATTTGGACCATTTTGACCTGGCATTTGACCCTCATTTGAGTGCATGTTGACCCCCAATGCAAGCCCCTAAGTTGCCACGCAAGTGGAGCAAGAGAAGAGCAGGTGATTTCGAATCTAGCAAGCACCGTGGTTTACCAGTGGTAGCTGCCATGCCCGTGGTGAGCCTGTAACTATTGCATCTATTCATTTTCCTTGGCTTTTGTGGCTAAGAATGAATGAGGGGTGCTATATTTAGATAGACTCGACTACTTGAAGAGGATTCAATATCATATCCATTCCATTTTCCTCTTTTCATGTTTATTAGTTAGATTAGGATTTTAGAGAGAGAGAGGATTGAAGTGAAGATTTGCAAGGATTCCACCTCGGGTTTGCATGACAGTTCAAGCGCAATCTTGGCTGAGCATCTCTTTTTTCTTCTCTTCTCTTCTCTTTTCTGAGTTTAGATTTCAGTTTCGTAATTTTGATTATCTATGTTGTTTGATTCTGGATTTATGCAAATACTTGTTAATTTCTTGATCTTGTGTTGATATCATTTGGTGCTTTTGAATTTGTTGGATTGTTTTATCAAATTGTAGATGATTATTACCTTGTAAGAGACTTGATCACTTTCTTGCATGTTGTAGGTATTGGTTGATGAACATAGAGGTCAAATTCGAATACCAGAATCCTAGGATTTGACTTGATTGTGTGGAGTCTTGAGAAAGTCACACCTTAGGAAACCATTGATTTGATAATCACATGCTAAATGAACCTAAATAAACCAAGAGCCCTTGAGAAATAGTAATTGGTTAGATTTAGGTATTTCACTTCACCTTGAAAGAGGGTTGTGAAAATTTGATTATCGGTTTTAAAACAACCATTAAAGGAAAAAGCGTCCATTGATATTTTGGGTTGGGAAATTGCTTGATTTGGTTAATTCCTTAATTTTCATCCATTACATTAGATGGTTTATTATTAACATTTTAATCTCAAACTTGGATTTGCTTAGCATATCTTTAAGAAATATAGCCCAATAGATCAATCTAGTCTCTGTGGGATCGACCTTGATTTGCTATAATGCTACCGTGCGCTTGCGAACCTGTCAAGTTTTTGGCGCCATTGTCGGGGACTAGAGTCGAATATTGGGTTTTTCCCTATAGGTTTAACTAAGCATTTTGTTTTTTGAAAAAAAAAAATTTTAAAATTATAACTAAGGGATAAAAATGTGAAAAAAAACAACGGTAATTTTCCATTTTTTCCAATTCGAGCATGAACTATTTTGGAGGTATATTAAACATTTAAATGCTTTCCTTGCTCAATATGATTACTGTCTAGGTAATTGAAAAATTTTAGAAATTGTTGATGAGGGTGTGAATAGTAAAACCCGAGCTCTTTTGGAGTATTGGGATTTTCATGATAAAAATGTTGATGAGACATAGTATTTGCTTGAGTGGATTACTTGGGATTCATTTGAATTTAAGAAGGCCAGTCATGTTTCTGGATATTCATTCTTTGATCCTTGTGCATTCCATTCTAGATCTTATTATGGTCCTTTTTGGTGTGACTTGTGTAAATCTTCTGAGCATGATACTAATTCGTGTCTTTATTATGCAGATATGCTCAATCTGAAGTTGCATCACCTATGGACAATATTGATGATGTCCCCACCTTACTTGATTCATCCTTAACATTAGTTCAGTGCACGGGGCTTGAGGTGGGTAAGCCTTTTGGAGGAGTTGTTAGGTTTAGTGTTGTTGATACATGTATTGAGTCAGAAAAGACTTTAGAGGAGGTGTATGATCTAGTTGAGACTCCTTTGGAGGGGTCACGTGATGTGTTTGCGCATAAGGACTTTCATAGCCTTGATTTTAATATTATTGTTTCTCCCAATCCCATTGATCATTCCTATGTTCCACCTATTTATTCATTACCCTCTCCCTCCCCTAAGTATTATATTGTTGAGCCCGTTGGTAATCCTACGATTTATGATACTAATATTGGTTTGGGCTCTGAGGATAACATGTTTAGTATGCTTGGTCGGAATGTTGATGATTGTGTCTCCCTAGGTTACTTTAGCAGGTATGATCCCTCTGTTGATCCTTATTTTATATGCCTAGGGGACTTAGTCTATTTGGTGTCATTTTTTTTTGTTGCCTCTTACCTTGTATTTTCTAAATTCTGGTCCCAAGAGTTTGATAAGCTCCTGCGTGCTTTGTCGGAGTCAGATTTAATGAGTCGAGCCATGAAGTTGTGATGGAGTGGATGATGCTCCATTTGGCCCATTTATAAAGAGGCCTTAGCTTAAGTGCATTTAGCATCTAACCTGGTGATATTGTTATGTTTTGTTTCCTTTCCCTTCTCTTACCTTTCTTTCCTTTAAATAATAATGCTTTATTTAGGCATGGAGGAAGGGCAGTTTCTATGTTTTCTATTTTTCTTATAGGTTTGCATACTTACTACAGCATGTAGTTTTAGGTTTTCTTTTGTTTGCATTAGTGTTTTGTATTGTTGATTTTTATATTTGCATATAGGATTGCACGTAGGGATAGTATGGATTGGTTTGAGATAACCTCCAATGATGCTTTTGTTTAGGCAAGATAGCTTTCATGAGCTTGAGTAACTTTTGATGTGTAATTCCTTTTCGTGTTAAAATTTGTGAAGGTTTTATGAATATTTCTTGTTCTGGCCCTTACCTTGATCGAGAACTATTTCATCCTTTGGAGTCCTTAGCACTAATGTTGGTATATGGAGTCATTGTATGAGCTAATTGAGACTTTGGTAGATATCCTGTAAGATTTTGAGCCTTGTTTAGACTATTTCATTCAATTTAGTCTCATATTTCTTCCATGGGTGTGACACTTCCATGTTGCATTTCTAGAACTTGCCTGGATTTTTATTCAAAGCCATATTCGCATGTGCATAGTTGATAAGGTGATAGAGGCATTTCTTTCTTTGATCATTTAGTATTACATGTTTTTCCCCTTTGCTAGCCCCTTTGAGCATATATCTTTCTTTGTTGTTGATGTAAAGCTCAAGGGGAACAAGCTTACATTCAAAGAGAATCAAAGGGGAAGCTACGGACTCACTTGAACTCAAGGAACCCGTGACTAAATGGGAGAATGGGATAGAGCTAAGCTTGGATTTTGGATACAGAAACACCACCAAAACCAAGATTAGGGCCCCTAATCTTGATCAAGATACAGAAATCACCACTTAATCAAGGTTAGGACTAAGCTCAATCACCACCTTAACCGACCTAGCTAAGGATAAGCAAGCTGAGTGTTTATGGAATACGAAAGCAAGTTTGCGCTCAAACTGAAATTCTCATTCAAAAATAAGTTCTCTACCAGCAAGGACTGTGTTTCCCTTTTGTTTACACACCTAGCAAGCACACAACCAAGCTAGCACACTCCTAGACCCTTCCTTCCTAGGGGGGAAGGTGTTAATTAAGCTAATACACCTGGTTAGAACTAACCGAACGCAAACCAAGTTTTAAGCTAATTTAATTACAATTAAAGCATTACGGTAAGCAAGACAAATGATGTTTACAATGTAATTAGCTCAAAATTAAGCTTAAACAACTAGAAACTCAGCCAAGGAGCATGTGATCAGCCGTAAAGCAAGGTTCCCTTTTCGGCTGCCCAATGGGAAGCAAGAGACAAGTTTGATTACAGCTCGTCCCTCATTGGTTGTTCTTCTCAGGAATTTTTCTTTTGCAGATGATCATTAGTCTTCTGGAAGCCTTGGGGTGTGTACCAATCAAGCTGATGTGAAGAAAATCCACGGCTGAAGGCAAAATAAACCGGCTGTAGCAAACTGGGTTCACCGGTAATTTTCAACCCAGTATTCTGAGTTGATTTAAACCTAGCAAAAGCGAGAATGATTGGGTTTTCAGGCCATGGGGGAAAACCTTGGGATATATACGAACCCCCCTATAAAGAAATGAAGGTTATAGCAAGTTTAAGTAAGGTAATTTAGCTTAAACATTTAACCATGCAGTTTGGAATCCAAACTAGCCGGTCAGCCAAAATGCCTTGTTCTCCCATATTGTTGTGTGCATGATTAGAAATAAGTGCTTGGACCTGAAAGTAAACATCATGAGGATTCCAAAAATGCAAAAATATTAGACTTAAGCCACAATATAGCTTAAGAAATGAGATAAACAAAACCAGGTATTTGCTGGCTATTTAACCCGATTGCAGCAGTTCGAACTTCCTGCAAAATGTGAGCCATCTTCTTCACTTGGGACCTTGTTCTTGGACGTTCTGGACTTGATTCATCATGGTCAAGGTCATGGCTAGATAGGACTCCATTAGTTGTAATCCCTTCATATTAACCCTTGGCAAAACACGTACTCCTACCTTTAAGCCAAGTCTATGGAGCATCACTTCATCTATGTAGTCGGTGGCATTAGGGATAATTGAGTTTCAGGTGGCTTTGGTGTGCTGGTTTGTTGACAGACTGATGATATTGAGCATTTGCTTTGGTTCCCTCTTGTTTAGGTTCTATATATATATATATACACACACACACACACACACATATATATGTATATATACATTCAGTTGCGAGTTGATAGTTAGTGATCGTACGCCTTTCAATAATCGTAACTGTAGGGTTGACGAAGCATTTTGTTTTTTGAAAGAAAATAATAAAATTGAAAAAAAAAAGAGATAAAAATTGGAAAAAAAAAGATGGTAATTTTTCATTTTTCCCAAATCGACCATGGACTATTTTGGAGATATTTTAAACATCTAAATGCTTTCCTTGCTCAATTTGATTATCGTGTAGGTAAATGGAAAATTTTAGAAATTACTGATGAGGGTGTGAATGGTGAAATCGAGCTCTTTTAGAGTATTGGAATTTTCATGGTAACAATGTTTATGAGGCATGGTATTTGCTTGAGCGGATTACTTGGGAGTCATTTGAATTTTAGAAGGCCAGTCGTTTTTCTGGATATTCGTTCTCTTATCCTTGTGCATTTTGTTTTAGATCCTATTACGCCCGTTTTTGGTGTGACTTGTGTAAATCTCATCACCATGATACTAATTCGTATCCTTATTATGCATGCTATGCTCAATCTGAAGTTGCATCACCCATAGACAATACAGATGATGTCCTAACCTTACTTGATTCATCCTTTACTTTAACTCAATGCCTGGGGCTTGAGGTAGGTGAACCTTTTGGGGAAGTTGTTAGGTTTAGTGTTGTTATGTATGTTCTGAGTTAGAAAATACTTTAGAGGAGGTGCATGATCCAGTTGAGACTCCTTTGGAGGGGTCACTTGATGTGTTTGTGCATAAGGACTTTTATAGCCTTGATTTTATTCATACTATTTTCCCCAAGCCCATTGATCATTCCCATGTTTCACCCATTTATTCATTACCCTCTCCTTACCCTAAGTATTACATTGTTGAGCCCGTTGGTAATCCTATGATTTATGATACTAATATTGACTTGGGCTATGAGGATAACCTGTTTAGTATGCTTGGTGGGAATGTTGATGATTGTGTGTCCCTAGGTTACTTTGGAGGGTATGATCCCTCCATTGATCCTTATTTCATATGCCTAGTAGACTTACCTAAGAAAATCATGTGGACTACATTATTCAATCCTTCTTATGCTTTTTCTAAGGCCTTTGAAAAGGTTAAGAGGATACTTAGTCTCTTTGGTGTAATTTTGATTATTGCCTCTTACCTTGTATTTTCTAAATTATGGTTCTAGGAGTTTGATAAGCTCCTACGTACTTTGACGGCATCTAATATAATCAGTCGAGTCATGAAGTTGTGATGAAGCGGTTGATGCTCAATTTGGCCCATTTGTAAAGAGGCCTTAGCTTAGGTGCATCCAGCACCCAACCTAGTGAGATCGTTATGTTTTATTTCCTTTCTCTTCTCTTGCCTTTCATTTGTTTGAATAATAGTGCTTTATTTAATCATGGAGGAAGGGTAGTTTCGATGTTTTCTATTTCACTTATTAGTTTACATACTCGTTAGAGCGTATAGTTTTAGGTTTCTTTTTGTTTGCATTAGTGTTTTGCATTTAGTGGATTTTTAGATTTGCATATAGGATTGCATGTAGCGAGATTACGGGTTGGTTTGAGATAACCTCCAATGATACTTTTGTTTAGACAAAATAGCTTTCATGAGCTTGAGTAACTTTTGATGTGTAAGTCCTTTCGATGAGAAAATTTGTGAAGGTTTTATGAATATTTCTTGTTTCGGCCCTTGTCCTAATTGAGAACTATTTTATCCCTTGGAGTCATTAGCACTAATGTTGGTATATGGAGTTATTTTATGAGCTAATTAAGACTTCGGTAGATATCCTATGAGATTTTGAGCCTTATTTGGACTAATTCAATCAATTTAGTATCATGTTTCTTCCATTTGTGTGATTCTTCTATATTGCATCCCTAGAACTTGCCTAGATTCTTATTCAAAACTACATTCGCATGTTCGTAGTTAATGATATGTTAGAGGCATTTCTTTTTTTGGTCATTTTAGCCACAGCCAAGTAGCCTGCCCTTGTATTACACGTTTTCCCCTTTTCTAGCCCCTTTAAGCTTATATCTTTATTTATTGTGATCCCTTCATATTAGCCCTTTGCTAAACACATATTCCTACCTTTAAGCCAAGCCTATGGAGCATCACTTTATCTATGTAGTGGGTGGTTTTAGGGATAATTGAGTTTAAGGTGGCTTTGGTGCATTTGTGTGTTGAGGGATTGATGATATTGAGCATTTGCTTTGGTTCCCTATTGTTTGGGTTTTGTGTGTGTGTGTGTGTGTGTGTGTGTGTGTGTGTGTATGTGTGTGTGTATTCGGTTGTTAGTTGATAGTTATTGATCGTATGCCTCATAATAATTGTAATTTTCATTTCGTTTCCTTTAAAAAAACAAAAAAAAAGGTTGTGTCGTAGGGAAAAAAAAAGCAAAAGAAAAAGGTGAAAAGAAGGAAATGACACAGTGATTGGCATTGGAAATGTAAAATGTTTGTGTTCCTTCTTGTGTACCTAACACTCCATGAAAAGTTCGCCCTAAAATGCATTCGGATTGAATTCCCAGGGGACTTGGCAGTTCGATAAATCCATAATAGGTGGAAAACCAAATATGCCATTAAAGGTACCTAAGTTGAACTTGTAAAATTGTCCTTACAAATAAAATGATATGTACTCGGCTTGACATGGAGGCCCTCTAGTGACTTCGACATGGAGGGTACTCAGGATCTCAAGGGTCAGGGTCTAGTATGTATACCCTTTTATTTCTAAAAAGTGTCCCATACCACCCCGTGCAAATAACCACTGAATATCATCTAACATTTCTAATTGAGCTAACAATTCCTCATCATAATATCTAGTTGCCACAACCATGCGTTTATTTAAACATTTATATCTAGCAACATGATCAAAATTCGATAAACTAAGGGGTGTGGAAGGTTACCTGGAGCTCGCATATTGCTGGAAGTTTGAGATGTCCTTTGAGGTTAGGTTGGTGCTTGACTTGAGGATCCAACATCCTTGATACTCCTTTATCTCTTGGTGGGTGCCATTGTTACAAAATGAAACAAAAACCAAAACTAAAACCTAAATAAGAAAATTTGAAGAAGAAAGATAAAGAAATTAAGTAAAAAGAAGAAGAATAAGAGAGAGAAAAAGATGGGTATGCAGGATGAGTGAAGTGAGATGAGTTTGAACAAGAAGAAGAAGAAGAAGAAAGAGATGAAATTTGTATGAAAAGAGGAAAGATTAAGTGAAAAGGGATGAGTTTGGGTGAAAATAGGTGAAAATTAAGAAGAAATGAGGCAAGAATGAACGTTGTAGTTATGGAGGTTTAAAGAGAGAAAATGGAGGCAGAGAGAGAGAGAGTCGTGAAGAAGATGAAGTGTGAGGGAAAATAAGGGGGCACCGCGGTTAAAAACCTAGACTGCGGGCTGTAACAGGTCACCACAGACCGTGGAGTTCACCAGGGTCCATCTATGGTGTCTACTGACTCAGTTTTTTCTCAATTTTTCTACATTGGCACCCTACGGCCACGGTGCTGAGTATCCTAGCCGTGGTGCCAAAACATTTTACATATACATTTTTATTCTCTTTTTTTTTTGTTTCCCTCTTTTTTTTTTTCACGAACTCTTCATTCTACTCTTATTTCTCTCTTTTTTTGTTTCTTTCATTTTTCTTCATTTTTTTATTATAAAACTACAAAAATAATGAAAATCAAGCTAAGAAAAAGGAGAAAAGACTTGGGTTGCCTCCCAAGAAGCGCTCTTTGAAGGTCAAGAGCTTGACCCTTCTTCTATGCTTGTTCCAGATCCGTAAGTGCACGAACGTTGGCTTTATCACGGACTACAAAGTCAAACTTTTTCAGTCGAAGGTACCATTGCAAAAGCTCAGGTTGAAGATCCTTTGTCATCATCAATTTACGCCATAATGCATTATCAGCGTATAAAACAAAGCACACTCGTAGCCCATCAGACGGGCTACTATCAACTTGTTCAACCCCCAAATCAAAATCTGTATCCAATCCTTCCATAGGGGGTAAAGAGAGAATAGCCTAGGCAAACTTGCAATAGTCACACATAGAAGACTCATTAGAAACATAGGCCTCAACCTTAGGCATGTTAGGCAGTGTAGGAGAAGCAACCTCCACCTTAACATACCTTTGGTTGGGGTCCTCATAAGAAATCTAGTCAAAGTCAGGGGAATCTTCAAAATTCAAGACATCTTCCATATCAATCTCAGGGAAAGAGGGAAATTCATTCAATAGAGAAGAATTAGAAGAAACCACTTTCTCCTTCATATGATAAAACACAGCATAGCGTCCTTCCACCTCAAAAGTTATATGACACTTTCCTACATCAATGTGGTAACCAGCTATAGCAAAAATGGACCGACCTAGGATAATTTGAGGATCATTCAGTCTCGAGCATACCAACTATAATAAAGTCCTCCAACACCCAAGTGACTCTCATATTGATTGGCACATTATCCAATCTGCCTATAGGTTGCATCTCAGAACCATCTGCTAACTGTAGTGAAAAGGGTGCGGCTTGTAATAGTCCTAGATGAAGCTTATGAAGCAAAGAATATGCCATTATACTAATGCTTGCACCTAGATTACATAAAGCTTTCTCAATTTCTACCTTCCCTACAATGTAAGGAATAGAAAAACTACCTGGGTCAGGGAGCTTAGGTGGAAAAATTGTGGTGATATCTATGGTGTCATTCCTTATCAATATGGCAGTCTTGCCACCATCATTCCTCTCCTTTATTCCGGCCATGATTATTTCTCTACCCTCTTCTATTGGTATTTCCTCAGGGTCAATAAAGTCCTCTACTTCTTCCTTCAAGATAATACAATTACCTTGCTCACGAGGGTTAGGCTTGGACTTGCTAGGAAGTCTATCTGGGGGCGTAGATGAAAAGCTAGCTTATTGGGAAATCTAGCCTTCTAAGATCTTGTTATGAGTTGCAAGCACATCAACCTTAGACGCTAATTGCTTAATGAACTCATCTTATTTTTGTTGTGCCATAAGTATACTTTCCATCATCACTTATAAATTGAACTTTTGGGGTACTTGAGAAGGGAAATGAGGTCTTTGAAAATCGGGAGGTGGTCTAGCATTCATTGGGGGCATATTCGAAGGGTTTAGATTAGACCTATATGAGAAATTTAGATGATTCTTCCAACCTGGATTGTAGGTAGTAGAGTAAGGGTCAATGGCCAATCTCTGGTTGTAATTTTAAACAAAGTTGACTTTACTAGAGTCTTGGAAAAAAGAGCTCCCAACTTGGCAATTCAAAGTCACATGTTCAACTAAACCACAAATTTCACATGGGAGAGGGGCACTAGAATTCACGGCATTAACATTATTACGGTCCAACCTTTGAGTCATAGCATCTACTTTAGCGAAAAGTAAAGTAACTGCATCAACTTCAAGCTTACCTCTAAGCTGTTTGGGTTGGCCTCATTCGATGGACCATTGGATGTTATTAAGTGTCATCTCCTCAATTAAGTTATAGGCTTCATCCTCAGTTTTGTTCATCAAGGTACCTCCTGCCGCCGCATCAATAGTGGAGCTTACAAGTTGGGTCACACCATTATAAAAAGCTTAGGTAATCATCCAATGTTGAGGACCATGATGGGGGCATAAGCACAGTAAATCTTTAAACCGCTCCAAGCTTCATAGAGCATCTCTTCATCTTTTTGCATAGAGTTGGTGATTTGATTCCTTAAGCTGGCCATTTTGCTCGGAGGGAAAAACTTAGCGAGGAATGCCTTTGTTAACTTATCCCAAGTGGTAATACATCCCGATAGCAATGAGTGTAACCAAGCCCTTGCTTTATCTCTCAATGAGAAGGAAAATAAATGCAATCAGATGGCATCACTGGTGACTCCATTAGGCTTCAACGTGTCACACACCTCTAAAAAGACCAAGAGGTGTAGATTCGGGTCTTCCAAAGGAGTTCCTCCAAATTAGGATTGTTGCACCATGGAGATGAGTGCCGGTTTGAGCTTGAAATTGTTGGCATCAATAGTAGAGTGAGGGATGCTTGAGGCGATCCCTTGGACTCTAGAGGTAATGAAATCTCGAAGTGTCCTTCTTTGGTCACCTCCTCCTCCTGCCATGTTTGTTGAATTCCTTCTTGCCTCGTGCCTTTATTCTTCATTCCTTTGCTTCTTTCTCCTTAAGCGGAAAGTCCTTTCAATCTCTGGATCAGGTTCGCATGAAATTAGACTTCTCATAAACTAGAAAAACTCCTGCAAGCACTATCACCAACACTACCAGCGCAATCAAATAAGAAAATAAAAGGAAAATAAAAGTAAAAAGCAATAAAATACTTAGTCACTTTCGTAAGACTAACTCAATACTTAACAGATTGAGTCCCTGACAACAGTGCCAAAAACGTGACCGCTATCGTAAGCGCATGGGTAGTCGTAGTATAGCTAAAAAGATCGTTCCTCAGGGACCAATGTAATCGATTGAGTTGTTTCTATCGAAATATACTAAGTAAAATTCTAATCCAAGGGGTTTCGGTTTAACAACTTCTAATTCACTAATTTTAAATCAACTAAGGAAAAATGCCTAGGAATTCATGTAGTTATGAAAGTTGATTGGATCAAAATGATAAGCATGTTTTTTTCTCTAATCGGTTAATCCCGAGGAATTGCAATCTCTCCAAAAATTTATTCTATTCTTTCGAAATCAACCAAATTTTCCTAAACAAAGCAAAAGTCATTCTTTCAACCTAATTTGTCTTAATCCAAGTTGAATATCTTCGATTACACTCTATGTCCTCCTAACATACAAATCTCTCTTTCGAGACGACATTATATCAGGTCTTATCAACCAGTCTAACAATCAAATGTCACCTTTCAATTTTTCATTCAATTTTTTCAAGTGTCCAAGCAAACTTTGGCTATAAATCCACTCACAACATGTTAATCACTTGATAGAATGAAATCAAACCAATCATGAAATAAGCACAATTCTATAGATTAAAACATGATCCAACCACACATTCATAAACTACTAAATCCCCAGACAAAATAAACTATTCACACATGATTAAATATTAAACAACTAACCAATGTTTTGGCGAAATCTGAGAGGAAGGGCTTGACTGAGATGGCCTTTCAACCATGGGCTTCAAACTGACTAAAAATCAAACACTCACACTCAAGATTTCTCACTAAAATAATAACCAAACTAAAAATCTTAACTAAAAAAGAACAAAATTTAAGAAAGAAAATGAACTATGCTATTTAAGCTCTCTTTGCATTACTGCTGAACGACGCCCTTTTACAGAAAAACTCGGATCATTTCATCCACACAACCAAAGGAAAACAAAGAGGCAACAGTTTCAAACTTCACCACGGTCTGTGACAGGCACCACGGTCCATCCGTGGCCTTGGCTGGAATCAATTTTCTGCTCTTTTCTTGCTCCATGGGTGTAACATCACAAGGGTGTCCATGGCAGAGATCAAAATACATCTAATGGGAGTCAAATGCTATGTAAAAAGGCCTAAAATCCTGCAAAACACATCAAACAACCATACCCAAGCATAAATCGAGAATCGGAGCATAGATTATGACTTAAAGCACATAATTCTCCTAAAAATATGGCAAAATAGCCCTAAAATGATATATACTTTAAGTACTTATCAATTGGGTGATGAACTGAGAGGAGAAATCTAATATCATAATCCTAGGATTTGACTTGACTGTGTGGAGTCTTAAGAAAGTCACATAAATTGAGAAACCACTAATTTTATAATCGCATGCTTAATGAACCTAAACAAATCGAGAGCCCTTGAGAAATGGTAATTGGTTAGATTTAGATATTTTACTTCACCTTGAAAGAGGGTTGTGAAGCTTCAATTATCGATTGTAAAACAACCATTAAAGGATAAAATGTCTGTTTGATATTTTCGATTAGGAAATTGCTTGATTTGTTTGATTCCTTGATTTTTATCCATTACATTAGATGGTTTATCATTAACTTTTCAATCTCAAACTTGGATTCGCTTAGCATACCTTTGGGGAATATAGCCCAATAGATTAATCTAGTCTCTGTGGGAGTGACCTTGATTTGCTACAACACCACCGTGCATTTGCGAACTTGTCAAGTTTTTGGCGTCGATGTCAGGGACTAGAGTAGAATATTGGGTTTTTCTCTATAGGTTTGACTAAGCATTTTGTTTTTTCAAAAAAAATTTAAAAATTATAAAAAAGATATAAAAATTTGAAAAAAATAAATGATGGCAATTTTTCATTTTTCCCAATTCGAACATGAATTATTTTGGAGGTATTTTAAACGTTTAAATGCTTTCCTTGATTAATGTGATTATTGTATAGGTAAATGAAAAATTTTAGAAATTGTTGACGAGGGTGTGAATAGTAAAACCCGTGCTCTTTCAGAGTATTGGAATTTTCATGATAAAAATGTTGATGAGGCATGGTATTTGCGTGAGTGGATTACTTAGGATTCATTTGAATTTGAGAAGGCCAGTCTTATTTCTGGATATTTGTTCTCTGATCCTTGTGCATTCTATTCTAGATCTTATTATGGCCCTTTTTGGCGTGACTTGTGTAAATCTTCTGAGCATGATACTAATTCGTGTCCTTATTATACATGATATGCTGAATCTGAAGTTGCATCACCTATGGACAATATTGATGATGTCCTCACCTTACCTGATTCATCCTTAACATTAGCTCAGTGCACGGGACTTGAGGTGGGTGAGCCTTTTGGGGGAGTTGTTAGGTTTAGTGTTGTTGACGCACGTTTTGAGTCCGAACATACTTTAGAGGAGGTGCATGATCTAGTTGAAACTCCTTTGGAGGGGTCACGTGATGTGTTTGTACATATGGATTTTTATAGCCTTGATTTTAATAATATTGATCTCCTAATCCCATTGATCATTCCCATGTTTTACCTATTTATTCATTACCCTCTCCCTCCCCTAATTATTACATTGTTGAGCCCATTGGTAATCCTAAGATTTATAATACTATTGTCGATTTTATATGCCTAGGAGAATTACTCTATGTGGTGTAATTTTGGTTATTGCCTCTTACCTTGTATTTTCTGAAATGTGGTCTCAGGAGTTTGATAAGCTCCTATGTGCTTTGTTGGAGTCTGATTTAATGAGTCGAGTCATGAAGTTGCGATGGAGTGGCTGATGCTCCATTTGGCCCATTTATAAAGAGGCCTTAGCTTAGGTGCATCCGGCACCTAACCTGGCGAGATCGTTATGTTTTGTTTCCTTTCCCTTCTCTTACCTTTCTTTCCTTTGAATAACAGCGCTTTATTTAGGCATGGAGGAAGGGCTGTTTCTATGTTTTCTATTTTGCTTATTTGTTTGCATACTTGCTAGAGCATAAAGTTTTAGGTTTCCTTTTATTTGCATTAGAGTTTTGCATTTAGTTGATTTTTAGATTTGCATACAGGATTGCACGTAGGGATAGTATGGATTAGTTTGAGATAACCTCCAATGATTCTTTTATTTAGGCAAGATAGCTTTCATGAGCTTGAGTAACTTTTGATGTGTAAGTCCTTTTAGTGTGAAAATTTGTGAAGGTTTTATGAATATTTCTTATTTTTGCCCTTGTCTTGATCTAAAACTATTTTATCCCTCGAAGTCTTTAGCACTAATGTTGGTGTATGGAGTCCTTTTATGAGCTAATTAAGACCTTGGCAGATATCATGTGAGATTATGAGCCTTATTTCGACTATTTCATTCAATTTAGTCTTACGTTTCTTCCATGTGTGTGACTCTTTCATGTTGCATCTCTAGAATTTGCCTGGATTCTTGCTCAAAGCCACATTTGCATGTTCATAGTTCATGATATAATAGAGGCATTTTTTTTTTCTTTGATCATTTAGTATTGCATGTTTTTCCCCTTTGCTAGCCCCTTTGAACTTATGTCTTTCTTTGTTGTGATCCCTTCATATTAGCCCTTGGCAAAGCACATACTCCTACCATTAAGCCCAGTTTATGGAGCATCACTTCATCTATATAGTGGGTGGTATTGGGGATAATTGAGTTTCAAGTGGCTTTGGAGTGTTGGTTTGTTGAGAGATTGATGATATTCAGCATTTGGTTTGGTTCCCTCCTGTTTGGGTTCTATATATATGTATACATCTATATATATATATATATATATATATATATATATATATATATATATATATATATATATATATTCGGTAGTGAGTTGATAGTTAGTGATTGTATGCCTTTCAATAATTGCAATTTTCGTTTCATTTTTCAAAAAAAAAAAAACAAAAAAAGGTTATGTTGTAAAAAAAAGAAAAAAAATAAAAGCAAAAGAAAAAGCCCCAAAAAAAAAAGAAAATGACTCAGTGATTGGCATTGGATATGTAAAAGTTTTTATTCCTTCTTTGTCAACTCATTTCCTACTTAATTGATTGGGGTATGTTCATTGTATTTTTGAGGTTTGGAGTATTAGTAAACTTCAAGGTTTCTTAGTGTTTTGTTGGTTGCTCTCTAGTCACTTGGCTAAGTAGCTCCACATTGCCCAAATTCATTTATCCACTCCTTTTCCTTAATCCTTCTAGCCCACATTTCAACCCAAATAAGGTCCTCTCAATTGTCTTGTGCACATTGCAGTTTAATGGTAGAGAATTTGAGAGTCTTAGCAAGCATGTGATAGATTGCATCTTTGAATGAGTCTTGAGTGAACCTATGTTATATTTCAAACACATAAGCAGGAGTGATTTATATTTTCCCAAAGTGAGGCTCTACCGGCCCATTTGACTATAATCAATTCCATGTGCTTGCATGATGTGCTTTGTGGTTCTTTGGGGGTGATCAAGTTTGATGTCGAGCTTGTGGTCATGTGCTTCTTTGAAAACCTTATCCTTCTCCTAATTTTGAAATGTTTTTGTGCACTACTCGGGGTTGCCGTTGAT
The DNA here is from genome assembly GCA_029747015.1 of Carnegiea gigantea. NCBI lineage: Eukaryota > Viridiplantae > Streptophyta > Magnoliopsida > Caryophyllales > Cactaceae > Carnegiea > Carnegiea gigantea. Next base: position 517,426 of record JAKOGI010000376.1, read on the forward strand.
TGGCATTCTTGCTTGTGATATGCTATGACTTACTTAATTTTAGGAGGTTGTTATGTATTTGAGTCTTTGATGCATCTCCTCTGGTCGGTTTTCTGTAGTGTTTACTTGAGGACAAGCAACGGTTTAAGCATGGGGGAGTTTGATAAGTGCTTAAAGTGAATATCATTTTATGGTCATTTTGCTACATTTTTAGGAGAATAATGTGCTTTAAGTTAGCATTTATACTCCTATTCTTATTTTATGCTTGCGTATGTTCTTTGATGATATTTGTAGGAATTTGGATCATTTTGACCCAGCATTTGATACTCATTTGAGTGTATATTGACTCCCCACAAATGCCCCTAAGTTGTCATACCCGTGGAGCAAGAGAAAAGCAGACGATTTCGGATCCAACAAACACCACAGTCTACAGTGATGGCCATCATGCCCGTGGTCAGGCTGCAACTATTGTAGCTATTCGTTTTCCTTGACTTTTGTGGCTGAGAATGAATGGGGAGTGCTATATTTAGACAAAATCGACTGCTTGAAGGAGATTCAACATCCTATCCATTCCATTTTCCTCTTTTCAAGTTTATTAATTAGATTAGGATTTTAAAAAGAGAGAGAATTGAGGTGAAGAATTACAAGGATTCTATCTCAGGTTTGCACGACAATTCAAGCTCAATCTTAGCTGAGCATCTCTTTTCTCTTCTCTTCCCTTCTCTTCTCTTTTCTAAGTTTAGATTTGTGTTTTGTAATTTTGATTATATTTGTTGTTTGATGCTGGATTTACGCAAATACTTGTTAATTTCTTGATCTTATGTTGACATCATTTGGAGCTTTTGAATTTGTTGGATTATCTTATCGAATTGTAGATGCTTATTGTCTTGTGAGAAACTTGATCACTTTCTTATATGTTGTAGGCATTGGGTGATGAACTGAGAGGTGAAATCTAATACCAGAATCCTAGGATTTGACTTGATTGTATAGAGTCTTGAGAAAGTCACACCGATTGAGAAACCAATAATTTGATAATCGCATGCTCAATGAACCAAATAAATCGAGAGCCCTTGAGAAATGTTAATTGGTTTGATTTAGGTATTTCACTTTACCTTGAAAGAGGGTTGTGAAACTTTGATTATCGATTTTAAAACAACCATTAAATGAAAAAGTGTCTGTTTGATATTTTGGATTGGAAAATTGCTTGATTTGTTTAATTCCTTGTTTTTTATCCATTACATTAGATGGTTTATTATTAATATTTCAATCTTAAACTTCGATCCGCAAGGGAGCACAGCCCAATTGATCAACGTAGTCTCTGTGGGATCGACTTTGATTTGCTACAATGCTTCCGCACGCTTGCCGCTTATCAGTAAGCCTTCATTGAACTTATTCTGATTCTCATAATGATCGTGATTAACTTAGTCTTCATGCTTGTAGAGCTTGTCGTAGAGTTAAAAATTTGCCTCTACTCTAGATATAAATAAGGATATAGCATAGGGGAGTAGGGATCGAATCCACGAGGAAAGATATAATTTATGCTAGTCTAAACCTATTTAATCTAACTTTTCATTAGTTTATCACTAAATCAACTTAATTAAAACAAATAATTATGAATCTGAAAATTATTGTCTGATATCCTAGAGTTATGAAAATAAGATTATGGAAATAAGAACAGAAAATTAAAACCTAATTTATTCTAAATTATTAAAACAGAAAATTGATTACTATTTGAGATTTTTAATAGAAACAGAAAAAATACAAACCAGAAAAGCAATAACTAAATTAACAAAAAATTATTTAAAATATCATCTAGTTAATCTAGACAGTATTTTAAATACCTAATCATCTAGAAAATATTCCTAATTATTTTCCCGAAAATTAAACCGAACATAAACTGTAGAAATTAAACAACAGAAATCAAAACAGGAAATTAATAATCTAATTAACTGCTTTAAATGAATTACAAAAAAAATTATTAAATTAACTGTAAAATAGAAACTAATTTTCTAGAGCTAGATAAATTTTAAAACACAAAAATAAAATTTTAAAACAATTATTATGAATTTAACAAACAGAGTTTAGCAAATCAATTCTAAAAATTACGAAATTAAATTCCAACAGATTTAAACCCTTAGTTAACCTAAAAATACTCTAACTTCCGGAAATAACCTAAAAGAGCTAATATTAACCTAATTTCTAATTAACCAATCAAAACTAACAAATCGAAAACAGAAATCAAATATGAAATTTTAAAGACAGAAAAACTCAAAATCTAAAGACACTAATTATCCTAAAATACGACTCAAGGACTAATATTTGGGGGGGCAAATGAAATTTATATTAAAGCTTAAAAATTTAAGAATTAAAATTAACAAACTAAAGAAATTAACTGAAACGCAACAAATAATTATCAAAGATATCAAATTTATGAAAAATACTTAGTATAGTCTATATCTACTATGCAAATTTAGTTTATTTAGGTCCAGCCCTAATATAAACTCTACTAGCTTTGATAACCTTCACACCAGCGCAAGAATTCAATCAAAGTAGAGCATTACGCATTAGAAAAACATCATCTAAGGCCTTGTAACCAATTTACCAGCAAATTGATTTAACAAAGATCTATAATAATTATCCAATTAAAAGAGATGGGTTTGAACCATCCATGATTAATTAGGGTGATACTTATGCCTAAAAGACAATAACTTTTACGTATTAAAGTCTTTTAAACTATCATATGAATTCGTATTAAACTAATTAGCATGTATGCAAATTAATCCAACGCAAATATCATAAACGATAAATACTAATCATTATAGAATCATGAATAAAAATCAACTAGACAATAAAGTATAAAACTTATTTCAAAATAATCAACTTAGTATAGTTTCAAATAGATTAAACTAAGTACAAGGGAATTAATCACTTATATTGAAAATAAAATCACAATAATTAACCATAGCTTTCAGGTTTATCAATAAACTAAACACAAAAGAAATAAAATAAAATAAAAAATAAAAAGAAATACTACTTTGCGTGGAGATAGATGGTGATATATGATGGTGATGAAGATGTTTTGGCCTTGGAGAGTTGGTGATGATGATGATGATCCACGATGATGATGGGATGAAGAAGGTGTTGGTTGATGATGATGGGGCTGAGGCTAGGTGCGAGAGAGCTTATAGGGTTAGGCCTTTTAGAACAGGTTAAGCATGAGATTATTTATAATATTATTCTCCTAAGGTTTTTCTCCTTGGAGTCCTTCTCTTCTAAGTCTCCTAGTTTCTCTTCAAGTAGGAGTAATAATTTCGTAACCCTAACCCAAATAAATAATTATGAAAATAGTATTTTTTTCATAAATCATTATTTTTGGGCCGACTTGATAACTTAATGTGTAAAATCCGAATTTCGACATCTTCTCTTTCCCCTTTTATTTCATTAACGCTTTACCTAAAAAAATATATGTATAATAAAATAGATTAGACGAAATAATATATATAATATAATCAAAATAATTATTAAAATAGTGCATGATTTATGACTTAACAAATTCCCCCACACTTAAACTTTGGATGGCCTCGTGCAAAGAACTCTTAGACTCGACCTACATGCTAACCCTCTTTCTTATGAAGTCATGCGTAAATATGAAATTTACACTAAGCATTAGCTTGCTTTAAAAATAGTTTTATTCAAAATTAATTAGTTTTCCTTCAAACAAGTGAATAATTACTAAACATGAAACTACCATCAAAGAGTTTCTTCATCAGCCTCCCAATATTTCCTTAATGAAGTAACAAGATCAATAATCATCTATCTCTTTTAAGCACGCATACACCGATCAAGAGGTTAAAAAATTTTACGATAGAAAAATTAAAGTACGGTATGACAATTGAACTAAAAGGAATAACTCATTGAAATTGATTCTAACTTACCGTGCGATTTTTTTCTTCCCTTTTATTTTCTTGTTTTTCTTTTTCAAACTCCACTTGCGCATATATTCGAGGCCCATATAGGATCTTAGAAATTAAACGCTCTATGTCTCACACTTACCCAAATAGAGGTGCTGGAGCAAATAATTTATTCTCATCATTATTTCTTTTTTGACTATTAGTTTGGTATGTGTCATTGATCGGCCCAAAGAAGGGGCATGACTCTCCCAATCATGAGTTACTCCATATATAAGGCACAACTTGAGACCTAAACTTAAAGAGAAGAGGTGCCGAGCCACCCATTCCTACCCATGTTGGTAATCTAACCCTTTTTTTTTCCTTTCTTTTTTTTTCACTTTTTTTTATAAGATAAGAAAAGTCACAATTTTAATGAGTTATTCTACTAATTCAATAGTGTAGAAAATAGGCTAGGTCATTTTATTGCCTTGAAAGCGGCTATATAACATGACCAAATAAGATGGATAATCATGGCAGTTACTCATTAAAGAGATATATGAGGATCAACTCAAACTTCTCTGAATGACAGCTAGTATACTCAGAAGTCTTCATTCATAGAAGAATAAACTACAAATAGCGCAGGAACTAAATGCATTATTTATAAGAAAATTAAAATAAATTCTTTTTTTCTTCAATAATAAATACCGCAGGAACTAAATGCAAGATGCACCCCCCCACACTTAATTCATGCATAGTCCCTAATGCATGCAAAAAAACAATGCAAATAATGAAAATAAAAGTAAAATTAAATGGGTATTTTCCTAAAAAAATGTTGGGTTGCCTCCCAACCAGTACCTTTGTTTATAGTCGTTGGCTCAACGTCATGAAGCTCATGGATGCTCCAAAGTGACTTCTTCAATAAAATTCACAGAGTCTCCATCCTTGACATGTTTCAACCTATGTCCATGGACTTTGAAAATTTTGCTGGTGGATCAGCTTTTAATCTCAACAGCACCATGTGGATAAGTCTTTACTACCTCAAACAGTCCAAGCCATCTTGAATTTAACTTACTAGGAAAGAGTCTCGGTTTTGAATTGAATAACAATACTTTCTCACCTGCCTGAAATTTTTTTCTGACAAGTTTAGCATCACGAAATGCTTTGGTTTTACCTTTGTAAATGACAGAATTGTCATAGGCTTCTAAGCAAATCTCCTCTAATTCCTGCAACTGCAATTTACGTTCTTTTTCTGCTAACTTATATTCAAGATTACATTGCCTCACAGCCCAATATGACTTATGTTCTATCTTAACAGGAAGATGACATGGCTTTTCAAAGACTAACCTATGAGGTGACATATCAATAGGTGTCTTATATACAGTCCTATAAGCCCAGAGAGCCTCATCTAGCCTAAGACTCCAATCTGTCCTATCTGGCCTAACTCCTTTTTCAAGTATGCCATTTGTTTGGGGGTGATAACTAGTAGATACCTTATGAGTTGCATGATATTGGCTAGCAAGCCACCTAAAGTTCTATTATAAAAATGAGTCCTCCTACCACTGATGATTGCTCTTAGTACTCTATATCTATGTAGAATGAGAGATTTAATATGTTTCACCACAGTTTTATAATCATCAGCTCTAGTAGCTACAACTTCTACCCATTTGGACACATAGTCAACAAGTACAAGAATGTAAGTGTACCCAAAAGAAGGGGGGATGGGTCCCATGAAATCAATACCCCGTACATCAAAAATTTCACAAACATAAACATTATATGAAGGCATTTGATTCCTTCTTAATAAATTTCGAGTCTTTTGGTATGCTTTACATCTTTTACAAAAATCATAAGCATCACAAGAAATAGTAGGCCAATAAAATCACACTCAAGAACTTTATATGCTGTTCTTTTGGGCCCAAAATGCCCCCCACTTTCTAAAAAATGACATAAGGTTAGAATGGAATGAATTTCCCTGTCATCAACACAACGCCTTATTATCTTATCATCACAAAATTTCCATAGGTATGGCTCATCCCAAACATAGTATTTAGATTGAGCTCTTATCTTTTCTTTTTCAGCTCTAGACAAGTCAATGGGAAAAGTTGTGGTGACTATGTAGTTCACAATATCAGCACACCAAGGTAATCTACTACTGACAGCATACAAAGTCTCATCAGGAAAAAATCACTAAAAGGACTACCACTTTCCCCCGTTTCTAGTCTACTAAGATGGTCAGCAACTAAGTTCTTAGCTCCAGGTTTATCTTTAATTTCCAATTGAAATTCTTGCAATGGTAACATCCATCTAATCAATCTAGGTTTTGAATCTTTCGTTTCTAGTAGATGTTTAAGAGCTGAATGATCAGAGTAAACAGTAACTTTCACACCCAACTAGTAAGGACGAAACTTTTTAAGAGCAAAAGCAACAGCATACATCTCCTTTTCTATAGTGGTTTAGTTACACTATGTAGAGTCAAGAGTTCTAGAAGCATAGCAAATCACATGAGGTACTTTCCCAACTCTTTGACCTAAAATTGCCCCCACGGCCTTATCACTAGCATCACACATTAACTCAAAAGGTAAGGCCCAATTTAGGGGTTGCACAATAAGCAAAGTAGTCAATTTCAACTTCAACTGATCAAAAGCCCTCATACAATCATCATTAAAATCAAATGAAGCATCTATTGCAAGCAAGGCACATAAAGGAGAAGCAATCTTAGAAAAATCTTTGATAAACCTCCTATAGAACCCTACATGCCCTAAGAATGATCTCACATCCTTGACACACCTGGGATGGGGTAAAGATTGAATGATGTGAACCTTTGCTTTATCTGCCTCTAATCCCCTTGATGACACTACATGTCCAAGTACTACCCCATACTCCATCATGAAATGACACTTTTCAAAATTAAGTACTGAATCAATATCAATGCAACGCCTAAGCACTAATGTGAGATGATGTAAGCACTCATCGAATGAATCACCATGCACAGTACAATCATCCATGAAAACTTTCATAATCTTGGTGATAAAATCAGAAAAAAATACTCATCATGCATCTCTGAAAAGTAGCATGTGCATTACCTAGACCAAAAGGCATACGTCTAAAAGCATAAGTGCTAAAAGGACAGGTAAAGGTGACCTTTTCCTGATCCTTAGGAGCTATAGGGACATGAATGTAGCCTGAATACCCATCTACAAAACAGTAGTGCGACCTACTAGCCAATCTTTCTAACATTTGATCCATAAAAGGTAAGGGAAAATGATTTTTCTTAGTGGCTTTGTTTAGTTTTCTATAGTCAATGCATACTTTCCAACCACTTTGAACTCTAGTAGGTACTAGTTCACCTTCCTTGTTTTGCACTACAGTTATGCCTCCCTTTTTAAGAACTATATGTATAGGACTAACCCACTCGAAATCAGCTATGGGGTATACCACTCCAGCATCTAACCACTTAAGAATTTTTTCTGTACTACCTCCATCATAGGTGGATTAAGTCTCCTCTGAGGATCCCTCTTAGGCTTAGCATCTTTCTCTAATGTGATCTTATATGAGCATAAAGTAGGGGTGAGTCCCTTGAGGTTTGCTAAAGTCAGCCCTATTGCTTTGCTATGTTCTCTAAGCACCTTAATAAGTTTTTTCTCTTGGTCAAGGGTAAGTGCACTAGAGATGATGACAGGCAAAGTCTCATTATCCCCCAAATAAGCATACTTCGAATTATCAGGTAAAGGTTTCAATTCCAGTTTAGGGGGTGAAATGCTAGAGGGAAGTAATTTAGCATGATTATCGGGCAATTTAAGCTTGTTAGGTCCATTATGCACTAGCAAGTGGAATAAAGACCTAGCACATCAACTAAATTATCATTAATCTGGTTGGGCACTCTTTAAAACTCAGCATGATCAAGACTCTTAGTAAGCACAATAAACAATTCATCTTCATGGGACAAGTCGTTAATTTCTTGGGACAACTCATCAATAACATCAAGTGCGTACACGTAATTCACATCAGAAGGAAATCTCATGGCATTAAAAATATTAAATTTAATCACTTCACCATCAAATTCTATGGTTAATGCTCCTTCACACACATCAATTTTAGTCCTAGTTGGTTTACAAAATGGCCTACCAAGCAAGATAGGAATATCATGACATGCATCACCCATGTTCATCACATAAAAATCAACAGGAAATACAAGCTCATTAACTTGAACTAAGACATCCTCTAAAACTACATCTAGGTAAGTACTGCTCCTATCAGCTAACTGAATCACTATACCAGTTTTCTTTAACTCTCCTAAGTTTAGCTTGTCATAAATAGACCTAAGCATAATATTAATGGAAGCACCCAAGTCAAGCATAGCTTTATCAAAGTAAAGGTTTCCTATTTTACAAAGAACAAAAAACACACCTGGGTCTTTGCACTTAGGGGGAAGTTTCCTTTGGAAAACTGCAGACACATTTTCCCCCACACTTACCTTTTCATTACCTATTAACTTTCTTTTAGTAGTACACAATTCTTTCAAGAACTTAGCATAGTGAGGCATCTATTTAATGGCATCAAGGAGGGGTATGTTGATCTCTACCTTCCTAAATGTCTCTAAGATCTCTTGGTTAGCCTCATTCACCCTAGATGTAGGGCTCTGAAACCTTTTAGGAAAGGGTGGTGTTGGCTTAAAAGGTTCTCTTTTCTTCTCACCTATTTCTTTAGTAGTTAGATTAGAATCTTTATCTAACTCCGGTTCAGCTTCTTTAACCTCTAACTCAGGCTCTACTTCTCTACCCTTCCTAGGTTCTTTTAACTCTTTCCCACTCCTAAGTGTCATGGCACTAACATTCTTTTTGGGTTTAGGGTAAGGTTGAGATGGTAACCTATTTTGCATTTGAGCCTACAAGTTGCTAACTATGGTATCAGTTGCAGTCTGTCTCTCTTAAACCTACTTAAGAGTTGTCTCCACATTTTAGAACCTATCATCCATCTTCTTAAGGACTTACTCTAGTAGGAAGTTGGTCCTATCCTGATTAGAAGATTGACGAGATATTTGATCAAAACCAGGTGGGTTGGTTTTAGGGCCATACCTAAGGTTAGGGTGGTCTCTCCATCCTTCATTATAGGTGTTAGAATGTGGGTCATATCTCCTTTGACCTTGATTAGAATAGGCAGTGTCAATATTCCCCTCTTGAAGTATAGGACATGCATAAGTAGGATGCCCTTCTAGACAACAAATTCCACATATGACTGCTTTTTTTACTCCCCCAGTAACCATCTTGTTTAACATAGCAGTAATGTGAGATAATTGACTCTCTACAGATGACGTAGAGCCAATCTCATTAACCTTTTTAATTTGTAACTCCCTAGCACTAAACTGCTAAGTATTTTGGGCCATTAAATTGAATCAATCTCTTGCCTCTGCTGGAGTCTTATTAACCAGAGCCCCCCACTAGCAGCATCAACCATCTTACGATCCATTAGAAGTAACCCTTTATAAAAGCATTGAATCAATAACTATTCAGTTATTTGATATTGGGGCAACTAGCACACGGTTTATTAAATCTTTCCCATTACTCACAAAAAGTTTTCCTATTCATTTGTTTGATACCGCATATTTCCTTCCTAATTAATCCAATTCGGGATGCTAGAAAAAATTTCTCTGAGAATGATTTATGCAATGTAGTCCATATAGAGAATGATCCAGCAGGCATGTAATATAACCAATATTTAGAATTACCAAGCAAAGAAAAATGAAAGGCTCTCAACCTAATTTGGTCTTCGGGAATCCCCTTAGGCACCATAGTAGAGCATGTGATAAGGAATTCACCAAAATGACAGTATGGGTCTTCACTAGCTAATCCATGAAACTTAGTAGCAGATTGATGAATCCAGAGTTCAGTTTTAGCAGTTTATCTAATGCGGCATAAGTAATGGACAAAGGTTGAACTTCTAGATTAGGGGCAGCAAGTTCTCGAAGAGTAGGCATTCTTACCTCTTTGGTTTTAAGACTTACTGGTTTAGGATCACCTTCTTTGTTTTTAGCTTCCAACGTTTGCTCCTTATCCTCTCCAATCTCATTACCACTCCTTAATTTCATAAATTAAAGGCAACTGTGAAATTAAAATAATAAAAGTAAGAACACAGTAATAAAAATAGTAAGACAAAATAGATAAAACTAACAATATATAATTTCTTTCCCCAGCAACGGTGCCAAAATTTGTAGAGCTTGTCATAGAGTTACAAATTTACCACTACTTTAGATATAAATAAGGATATAGCATAGGAGTCTAGGGATCGAATCCACGAGGAAAGATATAATTTATGCGAGTCTAAACCTATTTAATCTAACGTTTTATTATTTTATTACTAAATCGATTTAATCAAAACAAATAATTATGAATTTGAAAATTATTGTCTAATATCCTAGAATTATGAAAATAAGATTATGGAAATAAGAACAGAAAATCAAAACCTAATCTATTCTGAAATTATTAAAACAGAAAATTGATTACTACTTGAGATTTTTAATAGAAACAAAAAAAATACAAAACAAAAAAATAATAAATAAATTAATAGAAAATTATTTAAAATATTATCCAGTTAATTTGGATAGTATTTTAAGTGCCTAATCATCCAGAAAATATTCCTAATTATTTTCAAGAAAATTAAGCAAAAATTAAGCTGCAGAAATTAAACAACAGAAATCAAAACAGAAAATTAATAATCTAATTAACTGCTTTAAATGAATTACAACAATAATCATTAAAATTAACTATAAAATAGAAACTAATTTTCTAAACCTAGAATAATTTTAAAACACAAAAATAGAATTTTGAAAATATTATTACGAATTTAACAAATAGAAAAATCTTCACGGCAAAACTACAACAATAATTAGAAATTAATTTTGAAAAATTAGCAAATCAAATCTAAAAATTACGAAATTAAATTCTAACTGATTTAAACCCTTAATTAACCTAAAAACACTCTAACTTTTGGAAATAACCTAAAAGGGCTAATATTAACCTAATTTCTAATTAACCAATAAAAGCTAACAAATCGAAAACAGAAATCAAACCTGAAATTTTAAAGACACAAAAACTCAAAATCTAAAGACTCTAATTATACTAAAATACTGCAAAAATATAATATTTGGGGGGGGGGCGATAAATGAAATTTATATTAAAGCTTATCAATTTAAGAATTAAAATTGACAAACTAAAGAAATTAACTAAAATGCAACAAATAATTATCAAAGATACCAAAGTTATGAAAGATACTTAGTATAATCTATGTCTACCATGCAAATTAATATTTATCATCAATACACAAATTGATTTATTCATGAGTTAGACTGTAGGAGACACCCACTAGCGGATCTTTCCCGTTTCTTCCTTATATTTTAGTTTATTTAGGTTCAGCCCTAATATAAACTCTACTAGTTTTGATAACCCTCATATCAACGCAAGAATTTAATCAAATTAGAGCATTACATATTAGAAAAACATCATCTAATGTGTTATAACCAATTTACCAACAAATTGATTTAACAAAAATCTATAACAATTATCCAATTAAAAGAGATGGGTTTGAACCATCCATGATTAATTAAGGTGACACTCATGTCTAAAAGATAATAACTTTTACGTATTAAAGCCTTTTAAACTATCATATGAATTCGTATTAAACTAATTAGCATACATTCAAATTAATCTAACGCAAATATCATAAACGATAAATACTAATCGTTATAGAATCATAAATAAAAATCAACTAGACAATAAAGTATAAAACTTGTTTCAAAATAATCAATTTAGCATGGTTTCAAATAGATTATACTAAGTACAAAGGAATTACTCGCTCATATTGAAAATAAAATCACAACAATTAACCAAAGCTTTCATGTTTATCAACAAACTAAACACAAAAGAAATAAAATAAAATAAAAAATAAAATGAAATACTACTTTGCGTGGAGATGGATGGTGATATATGATGGTGATGAAGATGCTTTGGCCTTGGAGAGTTGGTGATGATGATGATGATCCACGATGATGATGGGATGAAGAAGGTGTTGGTTGATGATGATAGGGCTGAGGCTAGGTACAAGAGAGCTTATAGGGTTAGGCCTTTTAGAACAGGTTAAGCATGAGATAATTTATAATATTATTCTCCTAAGGTTTTTTTCGTTGGACTCCTTCTCTTCCAAGTCTTATAGTTTCTTTTCAACTAGGAGTAATAATTTTATAACCTAGCCCAAATAAATTATTATAGAAATAATATTTTTCCATAAATCATTATTTTTGGACCGACTTGATAACTTAGCGTGTAAAATTCGGACTTCGACATTTTCTCTTCTCCTCTTTATTTTATTGAGGCTTAACCTGAAAAAATATATATAATAAAGTTAATTAGATGAAATAATGTATATAATATAATCAAAATAATTATTAAAACAATGCATGATTTATGACTTAACAATGCTATATAGATATCTTGAGCAAAGGGTCATACACTTCTTAACCAAATAGCCCTGACAATTGATGCCTCTTGTCCAACCCTATTGTGAATGAATGATTTAATTATATTCATATCATGTTCAACTAAATAAACAAGCCTCCAATTATAGCTTCATAGCTAAGTGGATAGGCAAATGCATCATGATCTCAAATAAGCTTCAAGGCTAAGTGGATAGGCAAATGCATCATGAGCCTCAATTTTCTCTAATTTATCTACACTTAGAAACTACCTCCTACAACAGAAAAAAAAAAACATTGATAGCACTCATGCTGGATCTTCATGCTGTCCTGTCTCTTCACCAAATAGAAACTGTGAAAGATTTTAAATCTATCTTGGATTGGGCATTTCGGTCAGCACATACACTTCTTTCTTCAAGAGAGTGCACTCGTGAAGGATTTTAAATCCCAAAAGGTCTTCCCTAAGATGTGGGATGTACTTTAATTCTGGGAACCTATAGTAGGATACATCTAATCCTTCCTTTATTAAAGTCCCGTTAAAGGTTTGAAGCAAAGGAGGCATATTGTGGCACCCCCAACCCTTAGCGTTAGGAGTATTAATGCTTTCTTAATTCCCACTTAAATTCTAGGATGAAATGGACAGAGTTCTGCCTATAAATAGGCTAAAACCAAGCTTCTAGCCTTACAATGGGTTCTTGCATTTGATAAATGCATAAACATGTATGCATAAGTCAACGGCTACACGTCGGAGATCATAATTCTTCGGGCCACACACACGAAGTATACTAAACAATAGAGTTCAATAATAGAAAAGAAATGAAAAGTACAACTCGACGGACCATACATTCGGAGTACTAGGATTTACATCCCAAAAGAAAATAAACAACTCCACCTAAAAAATGACTGATAAATCAGATGGTCAGCTCATATGGCCATATAGAGCGACTTCTAGATAATATGCATTACATGGCTTCAGTAATTAGCTTATATGTACTCAAGAACTTAAATTACATCACAATACGTTACTAAGCTCACAATTTAAGATACAAAAACATATAAGTCTACTTCTAGGGCAGCAAGTAGACTCCACCTCAGCTTATATGAACTGACTTCTACATGTCAATTTAGAAACATAGGGAAAAAGAGAAAAGATAGGGGGATGACGTACCACACACTCAGTGAATGATTCACAACCCAGCAAAAACAAGACAATTGCACATCATACTTTAGGTAGCGCGCACACACAATATGATATATAATATCATATAATAAGCATGTAGGGTCTTTCACATTTGTCATCACCTCAATGACCTCTCTAGCACAGTTGCAACCCTATTCTCCTTCTAATTCATGCACAAGGTACCTAACTTGCCTGACCTAAGTCCCTTGTAGCTTATTAGTAGTAATTCCATGTTATATCAACATAACATCACACGATATAAGCATAACATCACATAACACGCACACAGGATTCATTAATAAGCTATCTCATGCAACAATTCAAGCATTGGATGCAATAGAAAACTTAGTCTACATGTAAAACACCCATCATCAAGGAGTTTAAACAAAATGACCAAGTGAGACTCCTTTTTATAAGAAAGTAAGATTAATTCATATTGCTTAAATCAATGAAAATTCTCATAAAGCCGTCGTTATGTACTTGGTAGATGATTGAAACTCAATAAAAGCTCTTTTTAAGAAGATATGCACCTTTTCAAATCTTTACACCAATATCACCCTCGAATGAGGCATTCACATCACATAACACATACAAAATCATTTCATAGGCGTATGAATTTTATATTTGTGCTAGGTATGGGTGAGGCCATCACTCACGTTCCATTGTACCAGTGAGATTGTCACTCATATTTCGCATTATCCACGGGGAAATTAGTGGACCATTATCCTCGTTATGGTCTTCTAGGGTTCCCACTTCTAGGTCTATCTCTCTAGGCATTAGGGTTCCCGTAAATCGGGTCTGCTCCCTTATCATGTGTCTAAGCATTTAGCACATTCTCCTAACCTAAAATATTTTAGATGCATCTCACATCAAATGCACCTGCATTACAACTTTCATTACATCACAAACAATGACATTCTCATTATTAAAAGACTAGAAGCCTTGATGATTTCACATCGATTTAGAAAGCATAAACCACTTATTTGGTAAAATATGCTTAAAAACAAGTTAATGTTGCATATTCATTCACTCTTCATGATAGGTGATATGGAAACTCATTTTTAAACATTAACAGTTGCATGTATACATAAGCATTTCGACTTTTTAATGCTTTAGATACAAACCGCTCATCTCATGACATAAAATTCTATGCATTCAAATGAAACATCGCATGAGTTATAAACAGGGCTCATAATGTTTAGTTTTAACTTACTCTCATCAAACGAATGGCCTAACATTCCCAGTTGGCCACATGACTTATCATGTTAGCCATATCAAGTAATCACCTACTCACTTATTGATACACAACTTTAAACATGTTGAAAACATACTTATTTGTGATTTGTATTACTTTCCGATTCAACATTTCCTTTGGGTAGTCTCTAAAGACAATTAGGCCATCATTTTAAACTTGAATCAACTTGAGATTAAGGTTAGATGAACGCTTAGTAAAAAGAGACTATTCTAAGCACATTTTAAGGTTCACTAGGTTCACTCTAATGCAACCACATGTCCATTCAAATAAGCCTATGTAATAAAGTTTAGGGATGGCTAAACAATCAGTCATTCAACTAAGGGTTTGGGAATGCATTTACTGAATTAAGCAATTTTCATTCATAAACAACTTCTTAACTCACGCATCAATTAGTTGAGACACTTAAACAACCAGGCAACCCGGTGGCTATAGAAATGTTAACTTGGCATGAATGTCGTTCATACAAATACATATAGCACACATGCGAACCCAACGTTAACAATTAACACCTCTTTTGAACTTAGTGGAATCTGTTCACATTTACAACACAATATTAGACTTCGTAATTCATAGAGTTTCACACAACCCAGACTCCCTCCTCACAGCACCGACCACAACGGTCCTCAAAATCATTTCAGTTCAACCCAAATAATTCACCGACTACTTGTAATTTCTCTACTCGTTACAGTTTTGACCTAACTACTAAGTCAGCTATCACAAATATTTTAAAAACATTTGCCATTTAATAGTACGTTTAGGGATCGGGAGTCACCCACCTGGACTCCAAGCTATGCACCCACCTCCTGGGCTAATTGGTCAATTTTCGGGCTGAATTCATGTCCCACACTTGCAGATCATGGTGTTAGTGGTGTTGGTCATGGTGATTAGGGCTCAACCCATCCCTCTGTTTTGTTTTTTCACACTCTACCTGAGTGGCTTCTTCTCCCTTCCTCTCTGCTCAAAGGCGACGAACGGGCTACCACCATCCTCCCTTCTGGCTCGCCCTTGCTGGTGTCTCACCGTTGTGACAGCTGTTGGCTGCTGCTCTATCTGTCTTGCTCGATCTCCCGATCTATCTTTCTAACCTCGGGCTCGCTGGGGCCATTGCGGAGGGGAAGCGGTGGTCGACCATGCCATTGGTGGCACCACTACCCCCTCCTCTCTCTCCCTTGCCTCTTCTCTCTGGTTTGGCTCGATTGGCGGGTCGTGGGGGTGGGGTGAGAAACCCCCCCAGCTTGTGCCTTCCTGAATCAGAAAGGGGCTTCAGTCCTTTTTGTTCTTTCTTTTTCTTGTTTATTTTGTTGGTTGTCTAATCACACTTGCTAAACTTATTTCGGTCCTGAATGCTCTGATTTTGCTAATCTCGATCCCACATGCTCTCGCACAATTTGTTAATTTCGCGTAGTTATTCCTCGGCTCAATTTTAACAAATTCACTAATTTCATGAAATCGCATAATTAACCAAGAAAAATTAGTAAAAATTACTCATGTAATTATCATACCCAATTATCATGCAAAAATTAATCGAATATAGCTAACTTAATTAAATAAGTTAATAAAAATATTAACTTAAACGATTAGCCTAAGGTTGAAAATCCCGGTTATTACACATTTTGCATAAGTTGATCACTTTCTCTTATAAATGATTTTTATGCTTCTGCTCTCAAGTCTTTATGTGAAGGTCTTAAGAAGTGAGATAATAGCTTAGGCTAAAAAGGTGAGCCAAAGGGTTCACCTTAGAAAGAGAAGCGAGTATTCAAGACCTTTTTCTTAGCCCGTGTTTCGGGCAAGCAACCTATATTTCTCATCATAACATTCACCTTCTTTTTTTAGAAGCGATCAAAGTCGAATAGGACTTCATCATTCAAGTCAAGATTGGCACATTTGTCAGCTACAAAGGCCCAAGTCTATATGTGATCCTTATCATGCTCAACCTCCAGGAGGAGAGCTTTCTTTTTCGTGGTAGTGATTATCGGATTAACATGTATGGTTACTTCAACTCCTTTAAACTATCATTTTGACTTTCTAATGAAAGATTAGTGTACTACCTTTTGGTCACATGGGCGATTTAGGAAGACATTAAATGTACCTTGAATGTCCATAACCTGGAACACTCCTATTCTTTCTACTCTTCTATATATTAAGAGCGCTAGTCCGTAAAATAGTCTCATGAGTATTTTCTAGGCTCATGAGTATTATGCCCCAACTTCTTTGCTTTTCTAAGTGGGCATATGCTAACCGATGACCCATTATCCACTAAGGTCATAGGTATGAACTTGTTTATGCAAGTTATGGTAAGATAATCTTATTGTGTTTTGCCCTTCTTGGCAAGAGGTCTACATCATCAAAAGTTACAGTGGAAGGAGACCTTTTGATCTTTAAGAAACCAACCAATTCCTTACGGGTGGTCTGCACTGAGGTCTCTATCCTCTTAAGGGCCTTCAAGAAGGCCCCTCGATTATTAATAGAGCAAGTTAGGTCTTCTATAATGCCAGCCTGAATCGTTTTTGACCTATAGAGAACGAGTTCATCTTGTGATTCTTATGGTATGATTCGACTTGGCTGTTCCTCATCTTAAATCAAGTGTGGTGCTTCATACTATTTCCCATTGCGGATGAGATTTACATGATTCATAAGCCAAACTGTCGAACTTAATCTAATATAACGTCTAACACTTAATGCTAACAAAAGTTCAACTTCGGCTTCTATTTCGGCCTCACTCACAACTCATCCCTATGCACCACATAGGCACTCAAAAATAAGACATTCAAATAGTGAGATGGAGATCAATAATGCCTACTGCCAACAGTATAACACTTACTTAAATTCATTTCAAACATTAAGGGGTGTGAGAGAGAAATATTCAAATAGTTCAAAATAAAATTGGTTCTTAGCTACTTCAAGATCTTTGAACTCCAAATTCTTGACCATTATTCAAAACAAGAAGATACTTTAGTTAATAGAGGGCCTCATGGGTGACCAAAATCAAAACAATCTCATAGGTTACTAGAATAACCTTATGGATTACTAGAACCCAGATAAAAGCATGCTATAACCTGGAAAGACCACTTATCTCTTCATTAAGGTAAATTCACCCTGATCTCGAGAAGCATCTTCACTCTAACTTGCCTTAATCTTTCGCTTTAAAATATAGTATTTTAAAAATATGTTTGATTGTCTCTCAGTAAGCCTAACCTATCTGGTTAAAACCCAAATCAACTTTACAAGACCACTTTTAAGCATGAACCACTTAAGTAGAAATATTCAATCACAACAGGCATAGTACATGTTCATAGGTTCACAAAATCATATATTGCAGTTCGTGTTTTTACAAATAAGGTCTCCTTGGCATACAAGGTTACATAAATAATTCTTAAACATTAGAAAAACATTTTAAAAGTGTAACTAAGGGGAGCTAGGGCATGGACATTACCTCTACGAAGTGTAGCAACCAAGATTGAGCTCAATCCTAGATTGTTGGGCCTAATGATAAAAATAAATTGTTATAGCATGGGCAACTTAAGGGAGATCTTACACCTTAAAACTACAATTTCTTAACAAAAAACCTAACCAAGCCCCAAAATTCTCATGACTGTTATTATTTTCCCTAGATAATTATTTTTAACACTTGAGAAACTTTTTAAAGGTTCATTTACTAACTAAAGTTCTTGTTGAAATATAAACCAATTAAAGTCTTCAGCTCAGTTAGTTTTTTAGTCGAACTTGCATAGGTAATAACTTAGCCTGAAAATGTCATATAAGCACTATTAAGAAAGCCCCTTTTGTGTACTATACAACTTTTGTTTTATGAGACATCACAACCAACCATAGCAGCTACCTCAAAAATTATGTGCTCCTATATAGTCAGTTAGAATTGCGCAGTCTTGGGAGAAAACTCGTTTCTCTATTGTTTTAAGCCTAAATTTGATGATTTAAAATTCTTAGAAAATAGACTCATATATCTACATCTCTGATTTTTTTCATGAGTATAAGCTTGGTAGATAAGCCTATTTTATTCTTTAAAATCATATCTAATACAAGTCTGTTTTGTGGTCTTGACTAAACTCGTATTTCATGTATGAAATCATCTTATTCAACATGTCAATCCATGAAATCAACTTTAAACCATTCCCCATTATTAACTAACACTTATAAATTTGTAGAAGCCCTAAGAAATCCCAATGGAATGATGAAGGACTGAGAAATATGGGCATTTACTTTCAGGTGTTAGAATAGATGCTTAAGGGGAGGAATTTCTATTTGAAAATAGCCTTAGGTCTGAAATTTTAATATAAAAGAGGATGTTAGAAGATTAATATATGGTTTAAAGAGTTGAATCAAAATATCTTCATCAAAATGCAAGGGATTGAAGAAAACAGGAATGATTCTTCCACTCACCAAAAAAAAAAAAAAAAAAAAAATACCACAAAGGGAGGAGAAAGGTTGTGGCGGCAGCTAGTTATGATCGGGCGAAGATGACCAATACAGGCGCATTGATGATGGGCACCCAGAGGCCTGACTAGTGGTGATTGCCATAGAAGCGATGGAGGAAGTGAGTGCAAACAGGGGCATAGGGGAGAGAGAGAATCGTGTGACAAGGGGTGTACGCTAGGCGCATTTCACAAGAAAACAAAAAGAAAACAGCAGGTTTATTTCTTTAAGTTGTTACCATGGAAAGGAAGGAGGAAAGAGAAGAGATTCGGGCTACATTGTCCAGTTGGAGGATTTTGGGAATTTTTAATATGGTTTCCAAAAAGACAAAGTAATTAAAATTTAAATTTTGACGTTCAAGAGAAAAAACATGAAAATAAAAATCTAAATTTTTACTAACTAATATTAATAATTTTTTATTAAAATCATTAGGTTGTATTAGAAGTAGATAATTTTGGGCTTGGTCTATGCAAAGGCCCGATGCTATAATTACTGCCTATAAGTTCAAGCAATTAGCCATTAATCCTTAAAATTAAAAAATATCACCTTAATTTATTTCTTCAGAAATTATAAATATGAATTTTCGGGACGTTTACATTCTTCTTCCTAAAAAGAAGTTTCGTTCTCAAAACTACACCAAAATCTAAAATTTTAAGGCTTTACATCTCACCCCTCTTAAGAGAAGTTTTGTCCCCGAAACTTGCACACACACCTGATCTAGCAAACAAATGAGGTTACTTAGATCACATCTCATCCTTTGGTTCCCATGTTGCCGCAATTGTGGTGTGGTTACCCAAAGGCCTTCATGAGTGAGACCGCTTTCTTCCGAAACTATTTCTCTTCATCGATAAAGTTTTCCCGAGGATGCAAACATTCTGGGTCGATCACATGGGGCAGGTCATGAATGCATTTACATAATTGGGACATGTGAAATACATTGTGGACTCCTAGGACATCTTTTAGGAGTTACAATCAATGTTCTACTTCTCTCACCCACTTCGTGAAGGAACAAACACTGAAATACCTTAGGGTTGGCTTGCCTGATTGCTCAAACCGTATGACACCCTAGTCTGTAAAAATTTTAGAAAGCCCTGGTCATCCACTTCAAATTCTGAGGCTCTCTATTGCTCGTTCGCATAGCTCTTCTAGTGACTCTGGGTTGCTTTCATCCTCTGCTGGGTCACCTAGATCTATTGTGTAGTCACTTGAATAAGTTTAGGTCCAATGGTGAGAACATCATTGATCTCTTGGCAACATGAGGGAGTTCCACATCTCCTACAGTATACTTCAAATGGATGCATTCCTATAGAAGAATGGTAGCTATTTTTTTTTTTTTAGGCGAACTTGATCGATACTAATTTCTCGTTCCATACCTTCTTCCATCCAAAGCATGAGGCCTAAGTATGTTATCTAATGTATCAGTTGCTTGTTTTCATGTGCCCCTTAATTATTAGGTCGAATGCAAAATTGAAGTTTACCTTTATCTGAGAAGCCTCTTGGAGTTTTCGCTAAATCAATGCCTCATATCTCATGCCAAAAGACGATACCATCAAACAGGGTGTCATACATCACATAGTTGCCTAATCTTCTCTAAGTTGGAATGAGTAAATAGACCTAAGGCTCAGATATAGCAAGTAATGCTTGGTTTTAACTTGTGGATGAATCAACAATTTCTAACCATTTTTAGTTGGCATCAACTTTAGGCATCCCTTACTTTATAATCTAGTTCCACTTTACCCAGTACATGAGTGACTACCCTTAACTCACTCCATAGTTCCTACTAGTAGGTGGATTACTCGTCCTTCATCCTCAGTTTACCGAAATATATTCATTAGGATCTATGACTCATCAAACAACATATTTTTAGCATGTTATTTCATTGGAAAATCCATAAACTCCAGTCAACTCATATATATATCCCCATAATCACATGTGATACAATTACCTTCCACTCTTATCCCAAATGTATTATTATTATTATTATTTTCCTCTAAATATTCCTTTCAGCATTCATAACCATCATCTCCCAAAAGTCAAGCTAGCCAACCCAAGCTCCATGGAGGTTGTGATAACCAAAAAAATATATGATTTTGTTTGATAAATGAAATCTAAAATTGTAGCCAAATAACATATATCTTAATAGATCACTATAAGTGTCATTTTCTCATACCGAAGTATATCTATAAGACCCGCGTTCTTTATTTTACGTTAAGCTGACTATCATGCTTTCTACATTACAAAATTCCTATTTTTATCAACTCAATGAGGTAAATTATTATTGATATGCTTATGTGAGCGATAATTTTATTAAAAAGAATGTTTTTGTCACCATTAATGTTATTATTATTAGTTTTGAAAACCTTGCGATGATTTTTAATAAGCGTTAATATAGATTATTAACGAGTACTCAATCAATTAGGAACCCAAATATGATTAGATTGTCCACCTTAGAATTAGTTTTGTTGTTTATTAAATCGAGCCTTGACGCATTCGAGAATGAGCAATCGATGAAAGGTCGTGTTATCAATTTTGGATTTAGAATTCGAGTTACGAATTAGACCGGCGGTAACAAATATGTAACAACTTGGAACCCAAAAAAGAGACAAAAGAGGGATAGAAAGGAGGGGCGTTTTAATAACTTCGCTAGGCCCCCTTTTCTTCGTCCTCTGCCTTACGAAGACCCCCCTGAACTCCCGTGTCTCTCTTTTCTTCAGCATCTCCTTCTTCTTCTCTCTACACCCATGGCCTCAAACACCGAATTCCATTGATTTTTCCTCAACCCGGCTCAGAATGCCTCACATTCAACCTTCCCTACCACCAAACGAACCCTTAGCTGTGAAATCTGGGCAAAATTCGAAGGATTTCGTCACAATTTTGGTGGGTTTTGGCGATGATTTGGGGTGTCAAATGCGTACCCATGCTTGGCCATGCAATCTGGCTTATAGTTACTCTAATTCCTCAATAATTTGGGAGTGAATTTGCTGCACCAATTGTCCACCACGCATTCGAATCAGCGAGCAAGGGTTAGACGTTTTTAGAGTCTGTTCGTGTGTGTTCCAGGCGTGGGTTAGGGGTTTGTTCGAGTGGTCAGCAAGCCAGGGTCAAGAATTGGCTTTTTCCAGCACTTTAAGTTGAGTCCAAAGCCCTTTTAACGGATCCTAAGCTTGGAGTCCAGGTGGGTGTTTCTCGCCTCCTAAGTATTAGTAATTTCAAAAATATTTTAGCCCTTAAGTTGCGATGCATATCAGTTTAGGATTAGTTAGATTAATTGAGATTATGCATATTCTATGAGATTATGCCTGTTCTATTTCAGCTGAATTTAGTTTAAATCAATGTATGTTAACTTTAGTTAGTTCATGCCTGAAAGTGATTTCGAAATAACCTAACAATGTCTTGAATCGATATATGTTAGTTTAGTTAATTAATGCTTGAAAATGGCTTTGAATCGATATATGTTAGTTTAGTTAATCGATGCTTACAAGTGCCTTTGAAATAATCTAAGAACGTTTCGAATTGATGCCCGTTAAATTAACTAATTCATAAAAGTAGCTTCAAAACAACCCAAGAATGCTTCGAACAGATGCATGTCAAGTTAGTTGATTCATGTTTGAAAATGGCCTTTGAAATGACATAAGAATGCCTTAAGTCAATGCATGCCAATATTGTTAATTCATGCCTAAAATGACCTTGAAAACAACATAGTAACCTTGGTTAGTTAAAACAAATACGTAAACCTTAACGCGACTAAGTTATGCTTTAAAAATGACACGAATTAGGTATGCTTATTGCTTTGAATCAATGCTTGTTAAATCAGTTAATTCGTGCTTGAAAGCAACTTCGAAAAGAACTAAGAATGCCTTGAATCGATGCCTGTTAAATTAGCTAAATCATGTTTAGAAGTTACTTCTGAAATGGCCTA
Source organism: Carnegiea gigantea (assembly GCA_029747015.1). Lineage (NCBI taxonomy): Eukaryota > Viridiplantae > Streptophyta > Magnoliopsida > Caryophyllales > Cactaceae > Carnegiea > Carnegiea gigantea. The sequence continues at coordinate 540,544 of JAKOGI010000376.1, forward strand.
AGCAAGTTTGAATCGATGCTTATTAAGTTTAGTGAAATTAATGACATGAGTATGGCATGCTTATTTCCTAAATGGGAATTACGAATGTAAGCTAGCTTCTTGCCTTGCTAGTTCATTTTAGTTCATCGAGTACTTTACTTAAGTTATGGAAATGTATGTATATGTTTACATATGTCGTAATGTGCCGCTAGAAGGATGCTGCTTGCTTGGTAAGTCTATACGTAGCTATTTTATCTTGACTATTATGATAATATGCTATGGTTATGGAATTAAAAATCGAGTTGTAGTCGGATGGCTTGAGGATGAACCGATGAGGATTTTGAAGTTCTTTGTGGCCGGTGTTGTGTGAGGAGGGAGCCTGGGTTGTGATTGACTGCAATCGTGTAGATTACAAGGCCATGTGTGGGTTATTCTGCTAAGTTGATTATGAAGTGTTTGAATGTGTTATGTGCAAACTCCCTTTCCTTTTATGTAATTAAGTTTTATCTTGCAAGTGAGGCCGAGTTTGAAAAAGGAAGTTTTCATGGTTGTAACTAGTAGTGGCCATAACTATTAGCAAACGATGTCCTATTTTAACTACACGAATACAATTTTGGGAGTGAACTTGCTAGAATGGGGGAATCCCTAAGGAATTTAAATAAAAAGAGAGTGCGTTGTATGAAAAAGGATTTCGTTGTGAGAGGCAGCAAACATATTAGCCGTTATGGCCATACGCTTTAAATTGGCTAAGTTATTGTGCTTAGGGACAATAAGATGGGAGTGAACCTGCTTGAACGAGAGAATCCCTAGCCTAGGGGGTAATCCTAGTAGTGGGAAGCCCTAGAGACCCTGGCGAGGGTTAAGGTCCAAAAGTTAGTTGCCATCCCGGGAGTAAGAGCTTAGTGTGAGCGGCAGTCTCACTAGGGGTTGAGAATAGATCTCACCCAACCAGCGCATTCTGATGATCTTATGCTTAGAGTATTTTCCTAATAAGTAAGAAAAGCAGTCGGTGTTTGCCTTTTTATGTATTTCAGAAAAGAGCTTTATGAGCCTCAAGAGGCTAAGAAAAGAGTTTTTATGAGCCTAAAGAGGCTAAGTAAAGTGTTTTCAGAAAAAGAAAGAAGGATTTTTGTGCATATAATGTGATTAAGATTGTAAGTGCAATATGAATGAAATTTCAAGTACAGCATGGCCATATCCTTGTAATGCATCAAACATATGAATTTGAATGTGCATGTTTAGCTAAAGAAAGCTCCTTACATAATCTCTACTTCATATGTTTAATCATCTCGTATGAATGAATTAGATAGATAAAGCATAAATCATGAATTATATCACATAACCTATGAAAGAAAGTTCTGTGCTTAGCCTTGTTGCTTGCTTATGTGTTTGACTACTTATTAGTAAAGGAAGTTAGTCATTCAGGGACCGGGAAATGGATTTGAGTGGTTAGAATGAGGTTTATGGATAGTGATCCTTCCTTGGGGACTATGATTGCCTAATACAATAGTAAAGTATGAATACGTGATATGTGAGTAATAAAGATATTACTTCCTGCAACGGTTTTAGTTTTAAGGAATCGGGGAATACTCACTGAGCCTGTGGTTGCTCATCCTATTACTCTTTCGCCTTTTTCTCCAGGTTTGCATTATAACAAGTAGAAGCCAAGTCACTTATGCTAAGATGGAGTTTATCCTTACTTGCAAGGTGTCATGTGTGCCCATTTGAAGGGGTCTTGCATGTTTAACGAAGTCATGTAATGTATTCCTAGAATTGTAAACGTTTATAAACAAGTGTTCTAGTTCACGTAGTGCATTAGGCTAGGAATCGCTCTGTATGATCATGTGAGCCAACCATCTAATTTGTCAGTTGTCCTTTTAGCTAAAATCAGTTACATTTTGGGATGTGAATCCTAGTACTTCAATTATGTGAACTGTTGAGTTGTATCTTTTACTTCTCTTGTATTAATGAACAATATTATTTGATGTACTCCGAGCGAGTTGCTCATTGAGTTATGAACTCTAGTGTGTAGCTGTTGAGCTCATTTTAGAATGTTTTACGCTCCTGTTGATTGTAAGGATTTATTATAAGGCTTTTAGCCTGGAAACGGTCAATTTTTAGGGAAAACTCTATTCGTTTCGTCTCAGAAGTTAAGTAGGAAGTAAGAAAACGTAATGCTCTTAGCCCAAGGGGCTGGGGGCGTGACAATATCTTTGTACTTTATTTTTTTTCCTAATTAATTCTCCAATTGTTTCTATCACGAGCTTAGTGAACATGTTTATCGCAATAAGAAAACTTGATGGTGTGGAATCTATATGCAACCACGTATATAAATTACTCTAAAACACCCCAATTAGATGCATAACCATGAAATTGTCCATAGCATCAGCTACAAGCTAAGGTAGTCTAAATACTATAACTTGCTTCCAAAAACTTTGCCTAATCTTAAGTTTTTCACTAATAAGGGGTTTATATAGGCTAAAATGGATAGCATTGAGCTAAAAAACGATAACAAAAGGGAAAATCTATTAGCTCAAATAATTACAAGGGAACACAAAACAAATGGTATTTATAATCATAATGAAAGATCATTAGTGTCTAATAGCAATAACTGAAAGATCACCAAAGTAAGCATAATGCCGAAAGAGCGATATGGAGTGTCAGCCTTAAGCATTTAGAAATTCCAACACAATATAGTATCCCATAAATCCATCCAAGTGGATCCTTATCCTATATAAACAAACAAATAAAAGGAAGTAACAAGATGATGCTAAGGTTCTTGGAGAGCAAAGAAGCAATCTTAAGCAATGATGGAGTACTAGTGCAACTATATGCATGTATTAACTACAATAGTCAGTTGAAAATGTGAGACTCTAAGGTTGAATATGTTAAGTATAGAAGTCAAAATTGAATGTATGAGACCACAAAGATGAAAATAGTACATGGCAAGATTTATGTTCATAAATGGAATCCAAATTTTCCAATCGAATTGATAAAGACATCAACAAAATAGAATGACAATTATCATTCCTAAGAAGCAATTGGTTACAATTCGAGAGTCACCAAGTGAATGTAACTCTAAAAGAAACACAAGGAATGCCAAAAATTCAAAGCTCAATGCAGGGTTAACAAATTGGTTTAATAAGCAAACTCACCCAAGAATAGAGAGAGCAATCAATGGGATTAGATCACATTAAGAAAAAAAAATGGAAAGAATTATGAGTGATGAGAAAAGAACAAGGTTGGTGTATTAATACAATAAAATGAGAGTGAAAATGACCGTATAAGATCACATAGTTAAAGCAACAAGCAGATGAATAAAAGCAAGGGATCACAAGGTTCCAAGAAAGTGCAAGGCACAATTTGTTGGAAAGACAACGATATTAATGATGAGGTGGCAAATGTTATTCTCAAATGGGGATTGATTACACTAATGTTACAAGGAATTTATCCAAGTAAGGTGTGAAACAATAGATTAAAAAGGCAAAAGATTTCGAAGGAAGGTAAGGTATAAAAAGCAGGACGTCAAGGGAAGTACAAAGATGATTATGGGCCTTCTGATAACATGTCACAATAGTCATCTACCCCTCAGAACCGCCTTAAGCTCACATCTTACCTAGGGCAATGTTTTTAACTCTATGCCTCAGTGGTTATGTTCCATACCAAAATCATCTTGAATACAAGCCCACAAAGGTCAATTAACCACCATAATAGTCAACCATTAGCTCATTGAGCTAAGCAAAAAGGCTTAGCATCAACCACTAGCCACATATGTCATAGCATTATATGGTTTCAGCCAAGATCATCGGCCTTAGTTTACGAATACTACAAAAGTAGTTGAATTCTCCTATGTAAGATTAATTCTCAATGCGTAATACTTGCGCCCACATGCTTTTTATTTTAAACACGTACACAAAGAAAGCAGTCATTAGCTTTGGCCACACACTCAACATTCAAGTCACTAGACAACAAATAGAAGATGAAAGGCATAAACATAATGATCCTTATGAAGTATATGCAATCCCCTTTAGCCATAGCTATTCTCACACTTTATTCTGATTCCTCTGTATACAAGTTTTAAGACTTTCCTAAGGGAATCTCTAGGTTGAACATAGGGCTCTGATTCCATTATGTGACAACCAGAAAATTCAAATTCATTTTCATTCTAATCTTTAGTGTATTTAATGCAGCAGAAATTAACCTAGTACGAATCCTTGCCGTATTTCATTATAAAATACAAGGCAAAAGGGCATTCATTGAAATAGTCAAAAACAAAATCCAAAGTCAATGATCAAAAGTAAATGGTTCATAATCCAAAAGGTCAAACTTAATTGATGATAACATCTTGTAATAACCCGACTCTAAATCATGTTTATTTATTTAATTAAGCCATGTTATTAAATTTTTACATTTATTTATCTCATTTAATCATCCCGGTTGGGAGAATTTATTTGGGGCTCCACTTTGCAATTCGAGTTTCATTTACCGAAAATAATTTTTCGGAGAAATTGAAATTAGGCCTCGATACTTATAGGTTAAAAGATTAAATTATTTTTCATGGCATTACAAAAATTTAATTTCGAGCTTTGAAAACAAAAAAATAAATTAATCGCTCCGTTTTGCTTTTTTTTCGAACCCGAGCTCGTTCAAGGACAATTTCGGCCCAAAGTTGAAGCCCAACAAGTTGTGTCACTAACCTAGCTAATTAACCATGGTTTAAGCTTAACCATGGTTACTTTTGAGGATAAATTCTCAGCCAAGCGCCGGAGATCAATTTGCAACCAAGTAATCAAGCTCCCCATTCTCTCTCTTTACCTCTCTCTTCCTCTCAACCTCTATGGCAACCACCACCAGCACCCCAGCTACTATTTCGACCTGCTGCTGCCACTCCCAGCCCCAGCCACCGGTCAGCCACTCCCACAACTCTCACAAATATCAAACACCACCTCCATCCTCTTGTATTCAAGCTCAAGTGAGGTAAATCCTAGTCTAATCAAGTTTAATTTGGATTTTTATATTGGATTTGATTATAGATCATGTTATCTTGATGTAAACAAGTATTATTTTGATGTTTTGATTGTTGATTATGCTTGAAAGCAAGTGATGTTTGAAGTTGTTCATGATCATGCAAGTTTAGGTGGTGGTGATGGATTTTGATTGTTTTAAATGAGATTTTATGATCTTTGGTACTGATAATAAGTATAAAGATATTTATGGTGATTCATATAATTAAAGGATAATTTTAATGGGTGGTTATGTGAATAAAAGATTTAAAAATGTGATTATTGAGCAGTAAACAGACCCGAAATAGGGATCACTTCAGGAAAAAACTGGTATTAATTGCCACATCAAAAATTTATGAATTTTGGTGTGGTGATATCCTGATGAGTTTGCTTTCAATAGGCTTTGGAAGGACTCAATTTCGAGTTGTGTGGACAAAGTTATGACCAATTCACTGAAAACTACGTAGAAGACATCAAAACTGGGAGCATTGGTGAACAAGGGACTTTACGGAAAAATTGGTATTGATTGGGCCATTGAAAAATTGTCATTTTTGATATATGGATAAACCAATGAGTTATCTTTCAAATGCCCTTTGAATCACCTTAATCCGAGTTATGTGGAAAATGTTATGGTCGTTTTGCTATGACTACGCAGATTGAATTGAAATTATACACGTCTGTGTTCTACCCTAATTTTAGGGACCTTATCATGTGAATCATGCTTTGTGTCCTAAATAAAAGTTTTAGTGGACATTATGAGCTTTTTATATTGGGGTTTTACATCTTAGTTGGAGGTCAGGAGTGAAGGATATGGATTTTCTAATGCAGACTATCAAACGATAACATGAGTGAATACAGAAATCGTGACATTTGGAAATATTATCAGAAGTTTCTATATAATTATGGGTATTGCAAGGAAATTACAAAGTGTAGTGATTTCAATAAGTTTGATTATATACAGAAGCTTACTTGGTTTGAAAACCGAGTTAAAGAAGTATGAAAATGAAATTTGGGAAGTGAGCAGAGTAATAACTCAAAATCAGTGTCCTTTGAACCAAGTTAGGGTGTTATATGAGCTTTTATGAACCTCACAGCATTAAACTATTTGTCATCCATTTCGGAAGTATTAAACCTTCTATTATCCATTTCAGAAGCATTATACTTTCCATTATCCATTTCAGAAACATCAGAAACTCATATTTCGTTTATTTCAATTGAAATCTTTTTATTATCAGCTCAATCATTCCAATGTGATCTATTTTATTACAATTTGTTGTCTTTCAAGTTCAATAACCTAACTGATTTATTTTTCAGATCATCTTGGTTTAACTTGCCTTATATTGAATCATTGGAATTGTAGAAGCCTTTTAATTAATCAATTTCCACTAAAGTTATAAATGATGTCAGTGAACATGGTTTACTAACTACATTTATCTATAATTATATTTCTTAAACAGAAATGGGGCCTAGTCTATCGTTTCCACTGTGCATAAGTATTATCAAGTGAAATATCATTTTAAAGACTTCAGGTACGTCCATTGCCTGTATCTTTAGAAATCAAAGTTCATTTATCAAAGTATCATGTTTGGTAAGTGCATCAATAAATCAATTTGCGCAATGATTTATCAGCTAATTAGTGAACCCATCAATTATCATCTATAGGGCATTCGCCCTTCAGTTACCCGCGCGGCTTCAGGGCAGGTCCCCGATCGGCTTGGCAGGTGTGCACCTATCCATAGATCATAACAGTATCAAGGGGTTCACTATCAGATAATAAGTAGAAATGTAATTTTACATTCATCTCATTTACTGTTTTAACTTAAATTGAATTGTAAAGCGACCGCCCAAACAATTTATTCAGAGATCATTTAACAATCCAGGAATGCATGGACTGAGCTTCGGCTCACAGTTCGAAATGTTTTTCATGTTTTATTTTAGGTAAATGCTTAAAGAATTGCCCTCATGCTAACAAATCAGTTGAAGAGAATAAGTGAGACAAGGAAATCCGGATGGATCAGAAGTAAGGCAGTATATGCATACTTTAAAACTGTATATTGAATTCTTCAGTGGATAGAGATGCAGATTACATGGTGAATTGTTTTTACTATGGTGTAAAAACGTTACATTGGTTAATAGTTGATTATATATGGATTGATCAAGTGTGTATGTATATGTTTGAGGTCATGCTTAACTATGTTATTTATAGTATACATGTTTCAAGCCTAGTCCTTTTTGGACTGTGGTAATGCCCCTATCATTGGATTTATCAGATTATAATTAAGGGATTATTAAGAAAATGGAAACAGTGAATCATGTTTAATTTAGGACGTTACAGATTTGGTATCAGAGCCAAGTTGAGATTTTTTTTATGGGATGTGGAATATGGAGTTAAGATACTGAGAAAGTTGGTTAGTGAGGAATGAGGACTATTATGATATCCTTCGAGATTTGTTACGTTGGTAATATCTGCTTATCTCACACATATTTTACTCGTATATTCTTCTTTATTAGATGGATCCATACAATGTGTATATAGTTTGATCTCAAGCGTCAGATTCAAGGGTGATTTTGAGCAACAAGTTAAAGGTGTTCTAATGCATTTAGGTATGTATGGTCATATGAGCCACCCATCTGAATGGTATGCCATTCTTTTAGTTTGAATTATTTATTTTTGGGGTATAGACCCTTGTACTCCGGGCGTGTAGCCCATAGAGTTGTGATCTTCGGTGTGTAACTGTTGAGCTTGATTTGATATCCTTTTGTACTTCTATTCAATACAGGGGATTTGATGTAAGGCTTTAGGCCTGAAAAATGGCCAATTTGCAAGTGAAACTCTGTCCGTTTCACCCCAGAATTTAAGAATCACTAACACTCCTAGCCCTAGGGTTGGGGGTTGTTACAAATGTGTCCTATGAAAGGCCCTTGACTCATTTTGAGGTTAAATGCATAGAGAAAAACAAGTATGGGCGGAATACACAAGTTTGATCAACTTGATAGTTTTGATCAGTGCACAAGGACTGACCTTAAAGTAACTTTTGTTCATGATCAACATGATTTAAGTAAGGGTTTTGTATCCTGACTTTAAGGTTAGGAATATATCTTTCATATGAAACAAGTTTCAAGTGGATTAGAGGCCATTTGGTTATTCAAAACTATTAGACAAGTCAAAGTCTGTAAATTGGGCAAAATCCTAATGCACAAGGTCTGAGTTTAGTCCACTTGTAGCCTATGCATGCCATCAGATAGCAAAGTTTTGATTAGACTATGCATTCCAATGACCCAAGTTGCAGCACATTTGGAGACCATTTGGTCAATGAAATTCAGCTTAGAAGTCTGATGGTACAGACTATCCAAGTCAACGGATACCTGTAACTTTGAGCATATCCTTCCTCATCATATAGGCGTCATTTTGTGCGGCCAACTCCTTCAATATACTTCAATAATTACAGATATATTTTCTTCTGTAACCCAAGAATTTCATCTAAGCGAGCTATATGGGGGGGTTTTTGATGTAGTATCCCCTAAATTGTCGGATTTTAGAGAGGCTTATTCTGCTATACATAAGTTTGAAACCATTGACTGCCGACTATTCCATAGAAGAGAAACCAAGGACACTTTGGAGAGATATTGTGCTTCAATCCATTGCAATTCAAGACTTGCTTAAATTGCCCAAACTCTTGTAAGTAGTCCATTAACTCCACCTCTATTTGTGAAGTAGACATTACTTTTGAAAATATTTCACTGCACCTTTTGGTAACATATCATCTGCCATTGTCCTTGTTGGATTATCAACTGCTGGATACTCCTCACTTTGACCAGGGGCTTCATCTTTTTGTCTTCATGACATCTCCCCATCCAGTTGCATCATCATTCACTCTCATGTTATATCTTCATCAGTTCTGATCACCTTTTCTATTTTTAAGAGCCCAATTGCTGCTAGTAGCTGGTTTATAATTGGGTTACACCCATGTCAATAAACGATACTTTTGTCGCACGCTTGTATCGAAGGTAGATCTTAACTACGCTTTGTATAGGGGTTGGTTATTATCAAACTTATGGAATTCATTGCTCAGGGAAACGCGATGTGTCTACCTTTTAGCTAATTTAATCTAAGTTCCTTGTGGAAGACCACTTGCATAAAGCTTAAGTTTGACAATCAAAATTTTTTCTATGCATTTAGATTACGTTAGTGAGAAATTTTGATAGGTTACTGCCCCTTAGAAAAATGCCTTTAGCTGATTCAGACTAAAGAACTCTAGAGTGCAAAGTATGACCCAGTGGAACCTGAAAAATAGATTCGAGGAATGGGGAAAATTTTCTCTGTAATAGAGGTTCCAGGGGAGAAAAATGTGAACATTGAAACATTTTATCTAACTGGTGAAATCGATATTTGATGAAATACTGTTAAGAATAGACCCTTAGGGCCTGACTTCACCTGGAGCAGAATTGCGGAAGAACGAATTACACCGCTCCGGGCTACCAAGTGGAAACTAACAAATGCATCTGGGGCAGTAGCCCAGGGCACCTTATTGCTGCCAGTTCCAGAAGACTGAAGGCTGTAGACGCGGGCTCCCACCTCCGAGGCAAGCAGCTGTAGGAAGGTCGTATGTGTTGAGCAAGAAAGATACTGCCACCTCTGGTGCGGTAGTTACTGGAACTCTTATTTAATTTTGAAACCATTTTATATATTGATTGATTCAGTTGTCACTCATTCATTTATATTCACACGATCTGCCATGCAAGTGAACCTTGAGAATAAGGAGGCAGAAACCAATTATGGAATCAAGTTATCCAACGACTCTAGAGTTGAGTATTCTACATCTCATAAATTTTTTTCAATTACTGTTGGTGAGATAGTTTCCCCTGGAGTTCTGATTCAATTTAACTGGTTAGACTTTGATATCATTTTGAAAATTAGTTGGTTGTGTACTTATAGGGTCAAGATGGATTGTGATGACCCTAAGGTTATTTCAAGATATAAACAAGGGAGAGAACTATGTTTCATGGTCATAGAGAGGAAAAATCTTGCCCTTTAAATTCTGTTATGGAAACAAGTGAGCTCTTATATCAAGGATATGTTGTGTATTAGTGTTATGCTATTAACATTCATCCTAAGGAAGAAAAAACAGAAGATATCCCTATAGTTTGCGAATTTATAGATGTTTTCCTGAAGAATTACCAGGAGTGCTCCGCAAAGAGAAATTGATTATGAGATTGAATTAATTCCTTATGCTCAACGTATCTCCAACGCCCCATATCGTATAGCTCCAACAGAGCTTAGAAAATTGAAGATTCAGTTAGATGAGCTATTACAGAAAGTATTTATCAGACCATCCAAATGTTCCTCAATGGGATGCCTAGTTCTATTTGTAAAGAAAAAGAATAGAACCTTAAGGTTATGCATTGATTTCAGGGAGAAGAACAAGATCACCATTAAAAACAAATACCCATCGCCCCAAGTAGATGACTGATCAACTGAAGGGAATATGAGTCTTATCTAAGATTGATTTGAAGTCAGGGCACCATCAACTTAAGATTACACCTGAAGACATTACCAAAACCACACTACGGACCATGTTTGGGTCATGATAAATTCACTGTGATGCCTTTTGGCCTAATCAATGGCCCCGCAGCCTTTACGGATCTTATGAATAGAGTTTCAGACCATATCTAGACAAGTTGTGGCGGTGTTCATAAAAGATATCTTGAAATACTCCAAAGATAAAGATGAGCATATTGTTCATTTGAGGACAGTGTTATAGACCTTAAAGGAACATCAATTACATAGCAAATACAAGAAGCATGAGTATTGTTGGAAGCAATGGTATTTTTGGAACACAAGGTTTCAAAGGAAGAGCTTGAGATTGATTTGGAAAAAGGCGAAAGCAGTTACAAAGTACTCAAGACCCACCAATGCACTGAGAGTAGAAATCGTTTGAGTTTAGTAGGGAATTATTGAGTTCAAGAAGGATTTGACGAATATCTTCCTCCCTAACCAATTTGTTGAAGAAAGTTATAAAGTTAGCAAGAAGATTAAACTAGTGGCTTATGCCTTCCAACATCTCAAGCCTTATGAGAAGGATTACCTAAGCATGATATGGAGTTAGCAGCTATAGTTTTTACAGTGAAAATTTGGAGACATTACTTACATAGAGTACCATGCAAAATCAATACTGATCGTCAAAGCTTGAAGTACATCTTCTCTCAAAAGAAGCTCAGTCGACATGAAACATCAGTTGTGGCAGATCCAATGTCAATCAAGAAAGTGAAATATTGTGGCAGATGCCTGAATAGGAAGGCACAACATAACTTGAACACTGTAGTAACTATTCAACTAAATCTCTTGAGAGAACTTGAGGACTTGGACATTCAATTAGTGTCGCACAGGAAGGCGAATGTTCAAATGCCGACATTTACCTTACAGTCCTCCCTAATGGAGGAACTTAGAGTAAATCAGGATAGTGATCCTGAGTTCCAAAGAATAAAGCAAAATCTTGAGAAGGGGATTCAATTTCAACAGACTTCATCATGGAAATCCTTCAGATATAGTGTCTGATAGCTATTAGAGATTTCAAGCCTATTTTGGTAAGCACTTCAAAGAGCATTTGGAACTAGATTGCACTTTAGCAGTTCTTATCATCCTGAAACGGATGGGCAAGCATCTAAAAATATCAATGGATCAACTCTTCTAAGTTGGAGCCTGTAGTACTTCACGACCTACAATCAATATTTGCATTTGAAGAAAGTATGGAACTCCCAGCAATCAATGTTGTGATAGTACTAGCAGAGAATCCTTCACTAAACATCAGGACAAAATGACGGCCGACATTGAAAACAAAATCATCTTTTGAGTCATGAAGATCTTCTTCAGCCTTCAATAAGGCGGCATATCTCAGAAGACTCTTAAAAGCATACTATTGGAACCGACAGAAAAGCTATGTTGATAAAAGAAGGAGATTCCCGGAATTTTCAGTCTGACCAACTAAGGGTGTAAGGAGGTTGCACTGCGACGTAAATTGAGCTCAAGATCTTTTAGACCATATCAGTTTATTGAAAGGTCGAATTCCATAACTTGTCTACCAGATCTGCCTGTATAACTCAAACACGCGCATAACGTGTTCCTTATCTCGTAATTCAGCCAATACATTTTAGATCCTGATCATGCTGTAATAATCAAATCCATTGCAGTCATTGGGGGTCTTGTATGTTCAAGAGCACCTAGTTCAAATGTTATATCACAGGATTAAGCAGTTAAGCATTAAGCAGATATCTTTAACCAAATTACTTTGGGTAAATGATACATCCTCAGAAGCTACTTGACAAACTGAGAAGCAAGTGAAAGCCAAGTACCCATACTTATTTGAAATAACCTTGCATGTCTAGACAAAGTTCATAAGTTACGAGGACGAAACTTTTTAAGGGGGGAAGGTCGTAATAGCCCGACCCTAAATCATATTTATTTATTTAATTAAGCCATGTTACTAAATTTTCACATTTATTTATCTCATTTAATCATCCCGGTTGAGAGAATTTATTTGGGGCTCCTCTTTGCAATTCGAGTTTCATTTACCAAAAATAATTTTTCAGAGAAATTGATATTAGGTCTCGATACTTATGGGTTAAAAGATTAAATTATTTTTCATGGCATTACAAAAATTTAATTTCGAGCTTTGAAAACAAAAAAATAAATTAATTGCTTACGGTTTTGCTTTCTTTTCGAACCCGAGCTCATTCAAGGCCAATTTCGGCCCAAGGTTGAAGCCCAACAAGTTCTATCACTAACCTAGCTAATTAACCATGGTTTAAACTTAACCATGGTTACTTTTGAGGATAAATTCTCAGCCAAGTGCTTGAGATCAATTTGCAACCAAGTAATCGAGCTCTCCTTTCTCTCTCTTTACCTCTCTTTTCCTCTCAACCTCTATGGCAGCCACCACCAGCCCCCCAGCTGCTATTCCGGCCTGCTGTCACCACTCCCAGCCACCACCCACCGGTCAGCCACCACCCCAACCACCAGCAGCCAGCCCCACAACTCTCACAAATATCAAACACCACCTCCATCCTCTTGTATTCAAGCTCAAGTGAGGTAAATTCTAGTCTAATCAAGTTTAATTTGGATTTTTACATTGGATTTGATTATAGATCATGTTATCTTGATCTAAACAAGTATTATTTTGATGTTTTGGTCGTTGATTATGCTTGAAAGCAAGTGATGTTTGAAGTTGTTCATGATCATGCAAGTTTAGGTGGTGGTGATGGATTTTGATTGTTTTAAATGAGATTTTGTGATCTTTGGTACTGACAAGAAGTATAAAGATGTTTATGGTGATTCATATAAGTTAAACGATGATTTTAACGGGTGGTTATGTGAAGAAAATATTTAAAAATGTGATTATTGAGCAGTAAACAGGCCCAAAATAGGGGTCACTTCGGGCGAAAACTGGTATTAATTGCCACATCAAAAATTTATGAATTTTGGTGTGGTGATAGCTTGATGAGTTGGCTTTCAATAGGCTTTCAAAGGACTCAATTTCGAGTTGTGTGGACAAGGTTATGACCAATTTACTGAAAACTACGTAGAAGACATTGAAACTGGGAGCATTGGTGAATAGGGGACTTTACGGAAATATTGGTATTGATTGGGTCATTGAAAAATTGTGATTTTTGATATGTAGATAGATCAATGAGTTATATTTCAAATGCCTTTTGAGTCACCTTAATTTGAGTTCTGTGAAAAAAGTTATGGTCGTTTTGCTACAACTGCGCAAATTGAACTGAAATTATGCACGTCTGTATTCTACCCTAATTTTAGGAACCTTACTATGTGAATCATGCTTTGTGTCCTAAGTAAATGTTTTAGGGGACATTATGAGCTTTTCATATTGGGATTTCACATCTTAGTTAGAGGTCGGGAGTGAAAGATATGGATTTTCCAATATAGACCATCAAACGGTAACATGAGTGAATATAGAAATCGTGACATTTGGAAATATTATCAGAAGTTTCAATATAATTATGGGTATTGCAAGGAAATTACAAAGTGTAGTGAGTTCAATAAGTTTGATTATGTGCAGAAGCTTACTTGGGTTGAAAACTGAGTTAAATAAGTATGAAAATGAAATTTGCGAAGTGAGCAGAGTAATAACTCAAAATCAGTGTTCTTTGAACCAAGTTAGGGTGCTATATGAGCTTTTATGAACCTCACAGCATTAAACCATTTGTCATCTACTTCAGAAGTATTAAACCTTCTATTATCCATTTCAGAACCATTATACTTTCTATTATCCATTTCAGAAACATCAGAAACTTATGTTTTGTTTATTTCAATTGAAATCTTTTTATTATCAACTCAATCATTCTAATGTGTTCTATTTTGTTCCAATTTATTGTCTTTCAAGTTCAATAACCCTAACTGACTTATTTTTCAGATCATCTTAGTTTAACTTGCCTTATATTGAATCATTGAAATTGTAGAAGCCTTTTAATTAATCAATTTCCACTAAAGTTATAAATTATGTCAGTGAATATGGTTTACTAACTACATTTATCTATAATTATATTTCTTAAATAGAAATAGGGCCTACTCTATCGTTTCCACTGTGCATAAGTATTATCAAGTGAAATATCATTTTAAAACTTCACGTATGTCCATTGCCTTTATCTTTAGAAATCAGAGTTAATTTATCAAAGTATCATGTTTGGTAAGTACATCAATGAATCAGTTTACATAGTAATTTATTAGTTAATTAGTGACCCCATCAGTTATCATCTATAGGGCATTCGCCCTTCAGTTACCTGCGCGGCTTCAGGGCAGGTCCTCGATCGGCTTGGCAGGTGTACACCTATCTATAGATCGTAACAGTATCAAGGGGTTCACTATAAGATAATAAGTAGCAATGCAATTTTACATTCACCTCATTAACTGTTTTAACTTAAATTGAATTGCAAAGCGGCCGCCCAAATAATTTATTCAGAGATTATTTAACAATCCAGGAATGCATGCACTGAGCTTCGGCTCACAGTTCGAAATGTTTTTCCTGTTTTGTTTTAGGCCAATGCTCAAAGAATTGTCCTCATGCTAACAAATAAGTTGAAGAGAATAAGTGAAGTAAGGAAATTCGGATGGATCAGAAGTAATGCAGTATATGCATACTTTAAAGCTGTATATTGAATTCTTCAGTGGATAGAGATGCAGATTACATGGTGAATTGTTTTTACTATGGTGTAAAACCTTATATTGGTTAATAGTTGATTATATATGGATTGATCAGGTGTGTATGTATATGTTTGAGGTCATGCTTAACTATGTTATTTATGGTACACATGTTTCAAGCCTTGTCCTTTTTGAACAGCGGTAATGCCCCTATCATTGGGTTTATCAGATTATAATTGAGGGATTATTAAGGAAAATACAAACAGTGAATCATGTTTAATTTAGGGGTATTACACATCTAACATTTATTTAATGCTAAAAGTTCAATTTAAGTTTCTATTTCGGCCTCACTCACAACCCATTTCTATACAACACCTACCTGAAAACAAAATATCTCGAATAATGAGATGGAGCTCAATAGTAACTACCCGTATACTAAAATACTTAATTAAATTCATTTTAAGCATTTAGGATGAGAGAGAAACACTTAAAAAGTTCAACAAAAGATTGGTTCCTAGCTGTTTTAAAATCTTTAAACTCTAAATTCTTAACCATCATTCAAAACCATAAATATGGTTGTATTGATGGCAAGCGACCCTAGTAGAGGGTCTCATGGCTTACCAGAACCCGAGCAACCTCATTAGTTAGTAGAACCCAAACAATTTTATGGGTTACTAGAACTCAAACAAAAGCATGCTATAACCCAGGGAGATCAGTGGTCTCTATCTGGAGGTAAACCCACCCTAATCTTAGGAGTGCCTTAATCTTTCACTTTAAGATCTAGTATTTTATGAATACGTTTGTTTGTCTCCCGGTAAGCCCAACCGATCTATTCAAAACCTCAATTGACTTTACAAAACCACTTTTAAAAATGAACCGGTTAAGTATAAATATTCAATCACAGCACCACAGAACACATTCAAAAATTCACAAATTCACATATAGTAGTTAAATTTTTTACGCATAAGTCCCCTTGGCAGACAAGGTTACATAAACAATTCATGAACATCCAAAACACATTTTTTATGAGTACGAAAGGAGAGTTAGGGTATAGACATTACCTTGAACAAGTATAATAACCTAGTTTGAGCTGGATCCTAAATTGTTCAACAATAAAAATAAATTGTTACAATATGGACAACTTTCAGGGGAACTTAAACCCCAAAATTGCAATTTCTCATCCCAAAAGCCATGGAGGTCCCTAAAGTCCCATCGCCATCATTAATTGATGCACTTCCAAGACCTTAAAATGAAGATCAAAGAAGGGATCTCAAGTAGTGAAGTACAAGGAAAATAGAAGAAGAAGAAGGGGTTTGCAAGCAACAAAGAAGCTAGAAGATAAACTAAGCTTACTTGGATAAGATATCACCACCAAGTTCACTTAGAGCTCACCTTAAGGATCAAGTGAGATAAGATATCACCACTCAATTGATCTTTAAGGACTCTTGAACACCACACTAGGGAGCTAGGCTAGTGATAAGCAAGAGTATAAGGAGAAACAAGGGAGTTTAAACTCAACCTAAATGTATTCATTCAAAAGTGCCCTACATGCTGAGGTTCTTCCCACATTTACAAGCCTTAACATTCAGCAAAAACCTATGAAAAACAAGGCCAAACAACCGGCCAAATAGAAAGGGGGAAAGGGGACTAAAAAGTAACAAGTACAAAAGCAAAAGTAAAAAGCTGCCAGTGCTTTTCAAATCTGCAGCCCCAACTTCCAATGCACATAACTTCCAAAATACTTGCCCAAATGGGTTCATTCCAAATCTGGGAGAAATCTCTAAGAGTCTAGTTTCCACCAAGGCCTCTTGCAGCTTCAAATTCCCAGCCGTTTGAAAGTTACACCCTGAAAAATGCAAGGATATATCTGCTGCCATCAGACTGCATCTCTTGGGAACTTGCTTACTTTTGAAACCTCAACCAAGGATTTGACTTCAAAATCTTTTGCTGGCCTTTCAGTACACTCCAAAAGAATTTCAAAAAGTGGATTTGATAGTTCCAAAGTTCATCTAATGATAGAGAAAATAGAGCATCAAAACCGGGTACTGAAATGGCTGTTCTGGACAGCTTGGATAGCTTGACTTCAGGGGCTGGGTTGGATCGGCAAATGAAGTCCAAATGACTTGAAATTTGCTTTATTGGAAAGCTAACTTCCTAAACTTAAATCCGAAGGCAATTAAACAGGCCAAAACCACCTTTATCCTAGGTGATTAGGGTCACCAAGTTGCTGCACTTGCTGACGAGAATTATTGGGTGGTGGCCTTGATCCTCTATGAGTTTTCTCATGACTTGGGTGGCTTCTTGGACTTCCTTGGGGGAGGATTACCTTTGAACTTGCTCACTCTCATTGCCTCCCATGGGTACATCATCCTCCCCTTGTTGGAGAGAATTTGCCCTCAAATTCTCAAGATGATCATCATCAAAGTAAGCCTTAAGGTCCGCCACATTGAATGTACAAGGGACCCCATATTCCCCCAGAAGATCAATTTTGCAGGCATTGTCATTGATCTTTTCAAGGACCTCAAAAGGCCCATCATCCCGTGGCAAGAGCTTGGATTTCCTTTTGGAGGGAAATCGTTCCTTCCTAGGGTGCACCCAAACTTGGTCTCCTAGTTTGAACAAGGCTTGCTTGCGGTGCTTGTTGGCTTGACTCTTGTACCTCTCATTGGACTTCTCAATTTCATCTTGGACCTTCTTATGGAGCTCTTGAATTGCCTTCACCCTCTTGCTAGCCTCAACATTCATCTTCTTGTGGTGTATAGGTAGAAGGTCAAGAGATCCAAGTGGATTTTGACCATACACCACCTTAAAGGGGGACTCGTTGGTGGTTTTACTTGGGGCTCTATTGTAGGCGAACTCGGCATGTGCAAGTAAGAGGTCCCAAGCCTTCAAGTTCTTCTTCACTAGGACCCTTAGCAAGGTTCCCAATGTTCGGTTCACCACTTTGGTTTGGCCATCCGTTTGAGGGTGGCAAGTAGTACTATACTTCAACTTTGTGCCCAACTTTCGCCAAAGCGTGATCCAAAAATGACTTAGGAACTTTGAGTCCCTATCCAAGACAATAGTAAAGGGAATGCCGTGAAGCCTTACTATTTCCTTGAAGTACAAATCGGCTATGTGAGAAGCATCATTGGTCTTGTGGCAAGCTTTGAAGTGGGCCATCTTGGAAAACCGATCAACCACCACCAAAATGGAATCTTTGTTGCATTGGGTGCGTGGGAGACCAATTATGAAATCCATACTCACATCTAGACATGGCCCTTGTGGTGTAGGCAATGGGGTGTAAAGCCCTTGAGGGAGTGCATGGCTCTTGGCCATTTGACAAGTAGAGCACCTCTTGATCAAGTCTTGGATGTCCTTGGGCATGTGAGGCCAATAGTAGTGCTCTTTGGCCATAGTGTAAGTCTCGTCCTCTCCAAAGTGGCCGGCAAGAGACCCACCATGAATTTCTCTAAGTATAAGCTCACGTGTGCCACTCCTTGGTACACACAATCGGTTGCCTTTGAACAAGTACCCTTCTTGTAACGAGAAATCTCCCTTTGGGTGAGCTAGACAAGCCTCATATAGCTCCTTGAAATCTTCATCATCCTTGTACATGGACTTGAGATGCTCAAATCCAAGCACACATGACCCAAGTTGGAACAAAAGGAGGTGTCTTCTAGACAAAGCATCCGCACCTTGGTTGAGCTTCCCGGACTTGTGTTTGATCATGAAGTGGAATGATTGCAAATACTCAACCCATTTTGCATGTCGAGAGTTCAACTTGTGTTGGCCTTGGATGTACTTTAAAGCTTCATGATTGGAATGCAAGATGAACTCATTGGCTATCAAGTAGTGAGTCCAATGTTCTAGGGCACGGATGATAGTAAAGAACTCCTTATCATAGGTTGAATACTTCCTCCTTGACTCACTTAGTTTTTCACTAAAGTAAGCAAGGGGCCTTCCTTCTTGGATCAAAACTGCACCTATGTCGACTCTGGAGGTATCACACTCAACTTCAAACACCTTGTCAAAGCATGGGAGAGCTAGGACCGATGCATGAGTCAGCTTCTCTTTGAGTTCATCAAATGACTTTTGTGCTTGTGGTGTCCAAATGAACTTGCTCCCCTTCAATACCTCGGTTATGGGGGCGGCAATGGAGCTAAAGTGGCATATAAACCACCTATAAAAGGAACCCAAGCCATGAAAGCTCCTAACATCATGCATGGAGGTGGGAACGGGCAATGTCTTGATTGCTTCCACCTTGCTTTGATTAACACTAATGCCTTGGCCCAAAACTATGTATCCCAAGAATACCACCTCAAGAGTAAAGAAAGAGCACTTCTTGAGATTCCCATAGAGTTGCTCTTGTTCAAGGATCATCATAACTTGTTTGAGGTGACTGAAATGCTCTTCCTCGGTCTTGCTAAACACTAATATGCCGTCAAAATATACCACCACAAATTTCCCAAGAAATGGCTTAAACACTTGGTTCATTAGTCTCATGAATGTGCTTGGGGCGTTGGAAAGGCCAAATGGCATGACTAGCCACTCACGAAGCCCCATCTTGGTCTTGAAAGCGGTCTTCCACTCATCCTCTTCTCGAATCCAGATTTGGTAGTACCCACTCGTTAGGTCTATCTTGGAAAAGACCCTAGACCCATGGAGTTCATCAAGCATGTCTTCTAGCCTTGGTATGGGATGCCGGTACTTGATAGTAATTTCGTTGATGGCTCGGCTATCCACACACATCCTCATAGAGCCATCCTTCATGGGGACAAGAACGGCGGGTACGGCGCAAGGACTCAAGCTTTCACGCACCAAACCTTTGGAAACCAACTCCTCCACTTGCCTTTGAATCTCCAAAGTTTCCTTGGGGTTCATTCTATATACCGGCTTGTTGGGTAAAATGGCCCCGGGAATGAGGTCTATGTGGTGTTGGATGGATCTTTGAGGGGGTAGGCCGGAGGGTATTTCTTTGGGAAAAACATGGGAAAATTGTTTTAGGAGTTGAGAGGCCAATGGGTGAAGAGGGGCTTCGGTTTCATCTTGTGGGGGTGTGTAGAGGATCATTTCCTTGAGGGTTTTATATTCATGACGGGAGGACAAGAGTGAGGGTTCAAGGAGGGACAATAACATTTCTCCCCCCTTAGGATCCTCTTTGGCTTTGGGCTTGGTGATTTGATGTGGGGCTAGGGGGCAAGTGTGATCTTTTGGCTATCTTTGAGTAGGGTGTAAGTGTTTTGGTACCCATCATATATGACCTTACGATCAAAGAGCCAAGGTCTCCCCAACAAAATGTGACAAGCATCCGTAGGAAGGATGTCACACCACAACTCATCTCTATAACTCTTACTAATAGACAATGCAATCAAACAACGAGTAGAGACTTGGAGACCTTTACCTTGATTGAGCCATTGAATGGAGTATGGGTGAGGGTGAGGTTTGGTCTTGAGTTGGAGCTTCTCCACCAAAGTAGTTGAGGCCACATTGACACAACTACCTCCATCCACAATGAGGGAACATACACGGCCATCGACGGTGCACCGGGTGTGGAAGATGTTCTCTCGTTGCTCTTCCCGGTTTGGAACCTTATGACCACTCAAGGTTCTCCTAAGTACAAGCAATTCTCCTCCATCCGCCTCCTCAATACAGTCCTCCATTTTCATCAAGTGAACTTCCTTATCACTCCCTTCCTCCCCTAACTCGGCTTGCTCAAGTGCTTGATATTCAACTAAGGTAATGACCTTCCTATTGGGACAATCCGAAGCTATGTGCCCGAAACCTTGGCATTTGAAACACCTTCTTTTCTCAAATGGGTTGAGGGGTGGCTTGAATGTGTTTGGCTTGGGTAGGGATGAGGATGTGAGGGTGTTTGTGGGTTTAGGAGTGTGGGGTAAACTCCCCTTGTTGAATGGGTAGGCTCTTTGTGGAGGTTTAGGGAGTTCTTTCTTGAATTTGGCTTTCTTTTGTTGTTCAACTTTGCGAGCTAGGCAGCAAACCTCATCAAGAGTAGTATAATGTTGTAATTCTACAACATTCCTAATAGAGTCATTCAATCCTCCCAAGTACCTCACAATAGTTTGGTCCTCATTCTCCCTAAGGTCACAAATCATAACAAGTCTTTCAAACTCATGAGTGTAATCCTCCACACTCTTAGATTCTTGTCTAAGGTTATGGAGTTTGGTGTAGTTGTCTTGTAGGTAGTGGGGAGGTAGAAATTTAGTCTTAAGTTTCTCTTTCATTTTCCTCCAAGACCTAATCTTATCCTTCCCTTTTCTAGCCCTCTTAGACACTACATTACTCCACCAAATTGAAGCATACTTGCAAAGTTTAAGAGCTACGAGTTTTACCTTCTTGTCATCCGGTACATCTTTGTATTCAAAGACCCTTTCAACGGTGTTCACCCACTCTATGAATTCATCCGGGTTGAGTTGGCCTTCAAACTCCGGAATCTCCACCTTGAAATCCAAGGCAAGTTGTTTGCTTCTCCTTGCTCTTCTTGGCCTCCTCTCAAGGTCTTCATCACTTGTAGCAAATGGGTTGCCTTCGGATTCTTCTCCCGCCGATTGAGAGTCACTAGAGTGAGAGCTTTGAATCTCCCTTCGGTTGTTCCTCATAGCTTGGTCTAATTGCTTCTTAAGATACCCAAGTTGAGCATCCTTTTCGGTATTTAGCTTCATGAGTTGCTCAAACTTTTCTTCTAGAGAAGTGCTTGAAGACATCTTGGTTTTTTTGAAAGAGGAATTGTGTGTTTTAGCACGGTTAGGTAGGGCACGGTCGTGCTCAAGGGCACAGGTAGGCCGTGCTGATTTGCTGTACTAAAATGGTGAAGCTGGGCAGTGGCACGGTCGTGCTCTTCAGCACGGTGTGGCCGTGCCGCTTTGCTGCTAAGCGTGGGTGCAAGTTACGGATGGTGAAGCTTTGGGCTGATTTTTGTGTTTGAGTTAATGGTATGTGTTTAGGGTTGGAAGCTATGGCCTAGGAGAGTAGCCAAGAGCTCTGATACCACTTGATGCACTTCTAAGACCTTAAAATGAAGATCAAAGAAGGGATCTCAAGTAGTGAAGTAAAAGCAAAATAGAAGAAGAAGAAGGGGTTTGCAAGCAACAAAGAAGCAAGAAGATAAACTAAGCTTACTTGGATAAGATATTACCATCAAGTTCACTTAGAGCTCACCTTAAGGATCAAGTGAGATAAGATATCACCACTCAATTGAACTTTAAGGACTCTTGAACACCACACTAGGGAGCTAGGCCAGTGATAAGCAAGAGTAGAAGGAGAAACAAGGGAGTTTAAACTCAACCCAAATGTATTCATTCAAAAGTGCCTTACATACTGAGGTTCTTCCCACATTTATAAGCCTTAACATTCAGCAAAAACCTATGAAAAACAAGGCCAAACAACCAGCCAAATGGAAAGGGGGAAAGGGGACTAAAAAGTAACAAGTACAAAAGCAAAAGTAAAAAGCTGCCAGTGCTTTTCAGATCTGCAGCCCCAACTTCCAATGAGCACAACTTCCACAATACTTGCCCAAATGGGTTCATTCCAAATCTGGGAGAAAGCTATAAGAGTCTAATTTCCCGCAAGGCCTCTTGTAGCTTCAAATTCCCAACCGTTTGAATGTTACACCCTGAAAAAGGCAAGAATATATCTGCTGCCATCAGACTGCATCTCTTGGGAACTTGCTTGCTTTTGAAACCTCAACCAAGGATCTGACTTCAAACTCTTTTGCTGGCCTTTCAGTACACTCCAAAAGGATTTCAAAAAGTGGATTTGATAGTTCCAGAGTTCATCTAATGATAGAGAAAATGGAGCATCAAAACCGGGTACTGAAATGGTTGTTCTGGACAGCTTGGATAGCTTGACTTCAAGGGCTAGGTTGGATAGGCAAATGAAGTCCAAATGACTTGCAATTTGCTTTATTGGAAAGCTAACTTCCTAAACTTAAATCCCAAGGCAATTAAACAGGCCGAAACCACCTTTATCCTAGGTGATTAGGGTCACCAATTTGCTGTACTTGCTGACCAGAATTGTTGGGTAGTGGCCTTGATCCTCTATGAGTTTTCTCATGACTTGGGTGGCTTCTTGGACTTCCTTAGGGGAGGATTGCCTTTGAACTTGCTCACTCTCACTGCCTTCCATGGGCACATCATTAATGGCCCTAGATACTGATTTTTAAGCACTTAAAAAACCTTTTCAAATCTCATTTGCTAACTAAAGTTAATGCTGAAATAAACACGAATTAGGGTCATCAGGTAAGTTTTCTGGCCTAAATTGCAAAGGGCACAACTTCGCCTAGAAATGTCATATTGAGGTGTATAAGTCGCAATCTATAAAGCCCTTTTTGTTTACTACAGGTTGTATTTTGTGAGAAAATCATAACCAACTATAGCAACTACCTCAATGTCTCACATGTTTCTGCCTAGTCAGTTAGAGTTACGCAGTCCTTGGAGAAAATTCATTTCTCCCTCATTTTAAACCCAAAATTGATGATTCAATATTTCTAGAAAAATAGACTCAAATATCTACATCTCTAAATTCGTTCATGATTCTCAACCCTATACATAACCCAGTTTGTTCTTCAAAATCATCTCTAGTGGAGGCCCATTTTCTAGTCTTGACCAATCTCCTATTTCACACATGAAATCACCCTATTCAGTCATTACAATCCATGCAATCAATTTCAAACCATCCCTCGCTATCCATTGATGCGTATAACTACCTAGTAGACACTCTAAGCAATACCAATAGAATGATGAAGTAATGAAAGAGATGGGAATTTACCTTCTAAAGTTAGAATGGATGTTCAAGAGGATGAATTTTTCTTTGAAAACAGTTCTAGATAAGAAATTTTAATTTAAAAGTGGATGTTAGAAGATTAGTTAAGGGTTTAAATTGTTAAACCAAAATCATCTTTACCAAAAATCAAGGATTTAAAGAAAACCCTAATCATTCTGACGCTCACCAAAAGAACACTGCAAAGGAGGAGAGAGGCTATGGCAGTAGTGACTGGTGCCAAGGCCAGTGGTGGTCGGCAGTCAGAGGCCTAGCCAGCAACTGTTGGCATGAAAGAGATAGAGGAAGTGAGAGCACAACCATAAAAACAAAGAAAGAGTAAGCACATAAGAGAGAGAGTTCGAGGAAGATAGAGAAAGTCATGTGATGGGGAAGGGGTGTAAGCTAGGCAAATTTCAAGCCCCAAAAAAAAAAAAAAAAACATCAAAATTTCCTTTTTTTTTAAAAGCTGTTACAACAACAAAGAAGGAGGAAAGAGGAGAGACTTGGGCTATTTTGACTAATTGGAGGATTTTTGGAATTTTTAATGTCCTTCAAAAATAGTAAGCCATTAAAATATAAAGTTTGAAGTTTAGGGGCGAAAACTTGAAAACAAAAATATGAATTTTTCTTAAATATGATTACTATTTTTTTGTTAAATCTTTATGTTGTATTAGAAATAGATAATTTTGGGCTTCGTCTATACAAAGTCATGATGCAACAATTAGTATATATGAGTGCTCAAACAATTACAGATAAATACTCAAAAATAAAAAAATCACCTTAATTTATTTCTTCGAGAATTGTAAATAGGAATTCGTGGGGTTTTACATTGCAACCTCCTTAATTACAAGAAGTTTTGTCCTCGAAAGTTCACATACATCTAAAATTTTAGGGTTTTATATTCCCTGATCAGCATCTGTATGCTCCAATTAAGGTTTAAGTGTTTACTTACAAAAAATTTTCATCATCTTATACACACCCCTCTAGGGTGATGCAAGCTACCTTGGAACAACAAAAAGCTGCAGTAGCTGTGTTAACCTACTGGTCGTAAGCAATTTTCTATTAGTAATTCTTGACTTATAAAATGTAATTGTAATAACTGACCAATTGTAAAGCTTGTCGTGGAGTTACAACTTTAAGCACTACTTCGATCTCTAAATAATATTTATAGCATAGGAAAGTAGGGATCGATCCACGAGGAAAGATTATGTCAAAAAGCTAATTTAATCCTAAATAATTTTACTAGTCTAATTGATTGTCTCTTCTCTTTGTAATTCTAAAATAAATCAAATTTAATAAATAAAAATCTGAAAAAATACTTAATATTATTCCTAAATATTCTCGATTTAATGCTGAAAATAAAATAGTAAATAGCTATCCTAAATAAACTAGAAAAATGAAAACAGAATAACAACTCAATCTTCTACTAAAAATGAAAACAGAAAATAATAAATAGAAAATTAATATTAAAAATCACAAACAGTGACCTAAACTAATATTCTTCAAGTTTATAAGCTTGTAACTCCAGAATTATATCTAATTAATTTTAGAAAAATTAAAACAAAAAATTACTGCATAAAAATAAAGCAGAAAATTAAATCTGAATGTAGAAAAAATTTAAACTGCACTAATATAAATATGAAATTAATTAACAAAATTACCCAAATTTAAGAATATAATTTTCTGGACTCAATAATACCTAAAAAAAGCATGAAATAAATATTAAAAACGCAATATTCAGATTTATTGAAATAAAAACCTGCACATATCCAATTTACGAAATAATTCTGAAAAATTATCAAATAATTTCCAAAAATTATGAAATTAAATAGTGGCAGATTAAGATACTATATAAACCCTAGGATGGATTAAAACTTGAAAAAAAATAAAAGGAACTATTTTTATCCTAATTTTTAACAAACCGGTAATTAAACGGTAAAATAAAATATCAATTAAATCTGAAAATTATAACCACACTAAAAATCAAAATCTAACTGATCTATTATTACCAAGACACTCCTAAAAGACTACTCTTTTGGGGGGTAAATGAAATTTATAGTAAAGCTAATAATTGAAGAATAAAAATTGACAAACTAAACAAATTAACTAAGATGCAACAAATAATTATCAAAGATACCAAATTTATGAAAAATGCTTAGCATAATCTATATCCACCATGAAAATTAATATTTATCATTAATACATAAGTCGACTTTATCCATGAGTTAGACTGTAGAAGACACCAACCAGCGGATCTTCCCTATTTTTTCTTATATTATAGTTTATTTAGATCTAGCCCTAATATAAATCCTACTAGTTTTGATAACCCTTACACCAGCACAAGAATTTAATCAAACTAGAGCATTACGTATTAGAAAAACATCATGTAACACCTTGCAACCAATTTACCAGCAAACTGATTTAACAAAGATCTATAACGATTACCTAATTAAAAGAGATGGGTTTGAGTCATCCATGATTAATTAGGGTGATGCTAATACTTAAAAGACTATAACTTTTACGTATTAAAGTCTTTTAAACTATCATATGAATTCGTATTAAACTAACTAGCATATATTTTGATTAATATAACACGAATATCATGAACAATAAGTACTAATCATTATAGAATCATGAATAAAAATCAATTGGACAATAAAGTATGAAACTTGTTTCAAAATAATTAACTTAGCATGTTTCTAATAGATGATACTAAGCACAAGAGAATTACTCACTCATATTAAAAATAAAATCAAAAAATTCACCCAAATAATTCATGTTTAACAATAAACTAAACAAATAAAATAAATTAAAGTAAGAAAAAAATAAAAAAAAGAAAAGACTACTTGGTGAGGAAAGAAGGAGTTGCCGTGAGGGTGTTGATGGAGGGACTGATGCAAGATGATGATGATGAGCGTGGGTTTTAGGGTTAGGCCGTGGGTTTTTATTATTATATGACGAAGGGATTAGGATGATAATATATGATGAGGTTGAAAAGGTGGAATGGAGGAAGGTGAGGCGTGATGAAGGGGGATGAGGTGATGAAGCGTGGGGGTGTGCCCTGCCGTGGAGTTATATGATTATATGGTGATAGCTGGTGAGGTCGAAGGCTTGATGATGATGGTGAATGAAAGCTACCGTGAGATTGATGGAGGAGGCAGCCATGGCTAGTGACTAGAGGCGTGGGTTTTTTTTGTGAAGGCTGAAGCTTGATTTTATGGTGGGGAAGGTAGCTAGGGTTTCCTTCTTCCTTTCTTCCTCAGACTTCTTCTCTCTTAAGACTTCTATCTCTTCTCCAACTCTTGAAACCCTAGCCCAATTAAATAATTATGGAAATAATATTTTCCATAAATTATTAATTTTGGACCGTCTTTATAGCCAAGCGTGTAAAACCCGAACTTTGACATCCTCTCTTCTCCTCTTTATTTAATTATTACTAATTCTGAAAAATATATAAAATAGAGCAAATTAGACGAAATAATTTATATAATACAATCGGATTATTTAATAAAACAATGCATGATTTTTGGCTTAACACCAATCAATCAAACCGTTCACGTAAAACACAAACACAAGTCGAAAAGCAACAACATGCAAGGTAATGAGCAGATCATCTCTTTGGTTAATGGCCATCATGATCTGCCTTGATCCGAACGTTTAACAAAGCAAGGTCTTGGTTCCTTCGAAATCCCGAGTGTGTTAAATTACAGTGAAGGCAACCTACGTACAAAAGTGTATTTTAGCAAACAAGAAGAGCTGTCCGTAGAGATTTGCTATCTAAGGCCATGTTGTTTTCATTGGGACATTGTAGGTGTGGAATGGATGGGAGTGCGAAAGCGGGGAGGAATGGGAAGGAGTAGTATTTTTTTTAAAATGTCAGAAAGGGGGGAAAAGTGGGAAGGAGTTGAATGAAGTATGAGAGTTGATGTAAGTTATGTATTTTATTTTTTTAATGTAAAATTTTATTTGTGATAGTAATTACCGATGATAAAAAAAATTTTAGACTGAAAAATATTTTTCTATGTTGACTCAGGTACGAAATATTATTTCATGACCGTTTTTACCACCCAAATAATTGTAATTTTTGTTATTCGTAAAACAAATTACGTATGTATATTTTTTTCATATATTAACCAAACATGAGCAACAACAAAAATACACATATGTTCAGACCTTGTTCTTTTTGTTGGTAAATTCAAATTTACCAACCTCAACCAACTTCAACTCACATCAATCCACTTTATGAACTTCAATAAAAAAAATACCAACTTCAACCAACTTCAACCCACTTCAACCTACTTCAATCAACTTCAACCCATTTTTCACTATTTGAACCAACTTCTATCCATCATATAAAAAAAAATTCAACCAACTTCAACCAACTTCAATCCACTTCAATAAAAAAATACTCATATCAACCTACCTTAACCCACTTCTACTAATCTCAACTAATTTCATCTATTTATTAACTCATATTTTTCAACGAAAAGAACAGGCCTTCAGTACACTGAAAACAATCATCTACAATTTGTGTGAAGAGCTCCCAATATTCTGTTACTAACGCACATGAAAATCAAAATACACATAAATACATCTGCACTTCCTGTCACGAATTACAAACGACGCAAAAAAATGTACTCATTCCTTCATTATGCTCGAAAAAGATATCTGCAAATTTGGCCCCAAATTACGATGAACGAAAAATAAATCTGTTACACATATAGCAACAACCATCTACACTTTGGTGATCTATAACAAATATTACCAACAAAAAAAAAATTAAGTATTTCTTTCATATACAGAATGAAAACCAAAATATTTATCAGTCAGAAAAAACTAATATTTGCTTAACAAAGTAGAAAAAAATTATTACGTCTTCAATATATATAACAAAAATTATGTCATGTACAATTTTCAACATGACTGATAAATATTTTCATAACATCCTAAAAATAAATAAAAATTTTCATAATTATTATCAGACTATTCGTATACACAATTACATAAATCATAAAAGTTTTCAAAATATAAAAAATAATAGTTATATGTAGGCGTGGGAACGAGTGGGTGAGAGTGGAAGGAGTGGTATTTTTTTTTAAGTGTGGAAAGATATGGGAAAGGAGGGGAAGGAGTGGGCGGGAATGGAAAGAAGTAGGTTAGGTCCATTAAACTATGAAAAGAACAAGGCCTAATTTTAAAAGAGTAAAAGAGATGTGCATATGTGAGAGGTTGTTCATGCATGATCATAGGTTCCTCCTAAAATTTGTCCTAACAATTCCAAAGGTGATACGCTCCCCTAGTTATAGTGGGAATATGGGGCTAGGTATAAAGCTTCCATGCATAGAAGAAGGAACTCAAATCTTTTGATCAAATAAAATTAAACAAAAGAAAAATGAATGATAAAATTAATTTTGCACGATACCAATCATTCGTTACCTCTGATTTATGCAGTTAATTAGATTGATTGAAGCAGTCTAATAAGAACTATGCATGAAAACATGAAGTTAGGCTCAAGCACAATCTGCAATAAGGGCTAGGATGGTGGCTGCTAACTTCGAAAAACTTGTCGTTGCGTTCTGGCGGCATAAAAATCATGCCGTTGGACCAGGACGAGCTTAGGCGTACATTTTGCAACTTTAGGGAGAGCTTTAGTACAACTGTACAAGGCAATATAATGTTCCACCCACTAGTTATTCTTCCACTTATTCATTCTTGTAATATCGGGTTTGAACCTTCACTCTTGCAGATCACTTAAACCCCATGTTTTTTGCGTTTTTCAAAATGAATTTTGGAAGTTTTGGGTTTTTTTATGGATTAGTTTTTCTACCAAGACAGTTATCTTGCGTAAATAATCACGCAGCAATTGTGTGGCATCAGTTTAATAGTTTATACTTCATCGGTTACGTAACTGTATCCACTGAGTGATAATACACCTAGCATGCAGGTACGTCGCTACTTTATAGTATGAGCATACGTCGTAGTCTCCACAAAATCCTGCCGTGGTGGGCGGGAGCTGGCCATGCATCCCCACTTTTTCCCCCTTCTTAAAAGCTTATCGAACTATAAAGTGGTCGGACGAAGTAATTAACCAAATCCATACTGTAGAGAGCTTTACTATAGGTAGCACACTGAAAAAGAAAAAACATTGCCTTTTCTAGAAGGAAATAAATTGAGCTCCTGCAATTAAATGAGTGTATCTAATTATTTGTAGTCTTGAAATGCGTGTATATAATTTAAATGGTTGGATTTGTATATCTAGTTTAAAAATTATAATTTAAACCAATTTTTCAAAAGAAGAATATTGTTCATGACTCTAGTGATAGTGCTATTTAACAGTAATATTAACAGATAATTTTTGGTATTGCCATTATTAATAATGTTGTTATTGTTGTTACTATTACTATTGTCATCGTGGCTATTAACATCTGTGCACGTATATGTGTGTGTGTGTGTGTGTCACAGAGTAACAAAAGGTAATATAATGGCATTACAATATAACAAAATCGAACCTAAAATCCTCTTTTAATTAGTTGACAAAGTCCTTAATTGCGACATTCATAATTTATGTTGTAGCTAATCCAACTCGTTGTTTAACTGTAAATATTGAGATTCACAAACATAGGGAACGAAGAGTGACCGAAAGGGAAAATACAGTAAGCGATTCTCCATGTTTTCAGCTAAAAGGGATATAATTAGACAAAATTCGAAGAACCAATCAATTACTTGACATTTTCCGCAAATTTCAATTTTTCGACAAAATAAGGCAACCACAATCATCCGTAGTTATAGGCATGCAAGCCGGCCGGCCTAGCCATCTCTCTTTATTATTATTATTTATAAACCGAAAGAATGAACCGTTGCCATTTCCATAACTTCAATTACTAGTTCTTGCAAGAGTACCCAAAAAGAATGGCAAAAGTAGGCAAAACCTTTTTTGTGTTGGTCCTCGTTAACTTCCTGTCTTTGACGGGGATCTCACATGCCGCTCGAGGTGGCAAAAAGAATCATTTCTCCGTACAGGGCATGGTCTACTGTGACACTTGCCGTGTGCAATTCATTACCCGCGTTAGTCATGTCGTCGAGGGTATGTCCATAATTTCTACGTTCCCCCCTCCCCTTTCATGTGGTTAAGATTGTCTTATTACCCTTGTATTGGAAACTTCGCTTGGTACTTGGGGTCAACCTCTGCCTGGTCGTTTATTATATGGTTGAAATAGGGATGTAACTGAACATAGCCGAGCGATTGTTGTCCGAGGTAATCCTGATCAAATCAAGTCCAAGCCAAGTTTTGATTGAGCCAAATTTTCATTAAGTCAAGCCCAAACTTTCACGGTGGATTTTGTTTTTTGTTTTATGATTCAAGTCTTTATGCACTATAACGTAAAAGTTATTGAAAATTTCTTTACTTTAAAATACTGCAATCTCTACTTAAAGAAAAGATATTAAGTATATGCTTTAATATGGGAATATGGATATCCAAACTAAGACAAAATCTATGCATTTCAATGGAAGGTATGATATTTTCCATCCAAAATGTCTAAATGAGCCTGAATGAGCTAAGCCAAGCCAAACATAGCTAGTCTAGAGGCTCGATTATTACGCCTCTGAGCCGGCTTCAAGTCAAGACAAGCCGAGCTTTAGTCAGGTTGAGCTCGAGCCGAGCTTTAACTGAGTCGAACCTGAGGGCTCGCCAAGATGGCTAGCTTCCTTTGCGACCCTAGGTACAATGTAAACCATTTGGTTTATTATATAATCAAAAACCTTAATCAAGTGAAGAATAAATCGATCTTGTGTAATCTTTCATTGGTAAGCAACGCTACCTTTGTTTTTATAGTTAATTATAATAAACTCATAGATAACTAGTTCAGTCATTTGTTAGAGATTCATATCTCATGACAATACTATAGATATGGGAAGGCATGACGGATTAAAGGGGAACAAGGGAAGAAAAATTGTGAACCACTTGGCTGTTATGATCGTGTAGCTTATGTGAATATGTAATCTAAAAATCAGTTTTGATAGATAAACTAGTGATTTTTAATTTCAATTGCGAACCAAATAGTTGGTTAACCTATCTATGGTACCCAGCATTGGCTTGCAAATGATATTGTGATTAAATATAGTTACAAATGCCTCACACACTCATTACTTGTGAAAAAAAAAAAAAAACAAATTATGTGAAAAGGCTCAAAATTTTTAAGAAGAACACCCATAAAACTAATTAATGTGAATAAATAATATAGATTTCGAAAGTGAGATACTGTTTTAGAAAGTTTTTCAAATATACTGTTGATTACGGCAAGTTCGGTTGAACAACTCAACATTCTTATTTCAGTTTAGAGGTTTTTTTTTTTTCATTTTTGTCGTTTCTGGCTCAATATGTTTATGATTTACCCACACCCCCTTCATTGGGGCGGGCAGGGGTAGGGGGGACAGGTTGCGTCGGACTGATCATGTCTAAGGTTATCCAAAAGCAAAGTCAATTTAACGCAGAGCAACCCCACGCAAGATTTGCATCTTGCCACATAAAATGTACGACATCGAACACATGCCTAAATTTAAACTCAAACATTTAGCAAGTGATGATCAGGAAATTCTAAATCACGCATATGCTAAGGGAATTTGTTTCTTGCCATATAAAAATGTACGATACCGAACGCATGCCTAAATTAAAACTGTCAAATTTTTAGCAAGTGATGGTCAGAATATTGTAAATTATGCATATCATCCCCCTACGATATGGTATTCCTTCTAAACCTATCTTGTCAACAAATCTCTCAAAACTCTTTCTACATGTTAGAAAAATTCTTAGATACAAATGTATATATCTATCATGATAAACACCCTGGAGTCGTGTGGTGAATTAGCATTTGACGTGTTGCAGTGTATCTTTTCTTTCTTACAGTAGTGTATCTTTTCTATTCTACATTGCACCTTTTTTCTCGCAGTATACCTTTGTTTTTTACAGTGTATCTTTTCTCATCTGAAGTGTATCTTTTATTCCCTGCAATGTATATTTTTCTAGTCGGTTGAGATGGGAGAATTGCGAAGACACTTGTTGGGTTGGGGGAAATAAAAATAGGGACTTAACCCAATTATAAGATGTCTTTTATATAGGTATGTACCTGAACATGATATATATGTATGTACCTTTGAATTACTGGGCAAGAAATTAATGTCAATCCATAATCATCAGGAATCATTGTTGTATCGATTGTATTGGATATCAACATATATTAGCCTATTTGATTCTTCGAACAAACTAGATAACTTGGGATAAATAAATCATTCATGTATTAATGCAACAAAGATTTCAACTATGCATGGGTGGAAGAACAGGCGCAACAGTGAAGTTAGAGTGCAGGAATATAACAGCTGGGACAGTGAGCTACAACGAGGAGGCAGCAACAGACAAGCTGGGGCTTTACAGCTTCACTGTTGAGGGAGATCATGAGGACGACATCTGCGAGGTGGGGCTGGTGAAGAGCCCCATCGAAAGCTGCTCCGAGATTGCCGCTGATGTAGTTACGCAGCAGGCCGCCATGGTTTCACTCACCTCAAATAATGGGGAGACCTCTGACATTCGCTATGCCAACCCCCTTGGATTCATGAAGAAGGACCCTTTACCTGAATGCCCTGAGGTGCTCAAGGAGTTGGACATGGATGAAGATAGTGAAGGTGAGGACGGCAGTGGTCACGAGGGTAATGGCCATGACACTGGTGGCTCCACCCAAAGTTGAAGATGACAACTCAATATAACTTGTGGAGGAGAAGTATGGTGGTCTTTCTTTTGAGAAAATAAATTTTTTAAAAAAAATCCTATGTGATGACTATATATATAAAATGTAAGATAACCATTATGGGATGACATGGTGGTGTTTAC
The DNA here is from genome assembly GCA_029747015.1 of Carnegiea gigantea. Lineage (NCBI taxonomy): Eukaryota > Viridiplantae > Streptophyta > Magnoliopsida > Caryophyllales > Cactaceae > Carnegiea > Carnegiea gigantea. The sequence goes on from JAKOGI010000376.1 coordinate 574,322, forward strand.
CTCACCTTCCTTTAAGGAGGTGATAATTTTACTGGTAGTATGGGATGAATATTCTTCCGCCTATCCCTCTCTTATTCCATGTCTTTCTCCACTAGGATGTTTCCATGAGAAATAGGGCGCTTAGAGGGCATACTTATTAATGTTTAAAAAAATTACATGCAAGATAATAAAAACAAAAAGCAAGAAAACAAGAAGGTTTTACTAGTTTGGATTCATAGATAGTACATTTAAAACTTTACATTGGGTTTCTACTTCTGCTCCCTAGATATCAAAATGAACTTTCTTATCTAATTTTTTTCAAAAAAATTATTAGTTATGAGTCATGTTGGATGTCTTGCTACTCCTGTTACGGATTTGGTACAATAATTTCATGGCTGCATTGTCCGAAATATATGATGCCAATTCAAATATATATGTGAATGTAGCCTTCTTGAATCCACCGTATGGATTGCTTCGGGACAATAAGCGGGCCAGGATGGTCTTTTGAGGTTCATTTTGTACAGTAAGAACATGAAAAATGTTACAATTATCAATACGTTTTCTGACTAAGGGCTGCAGTACCGAGATCGGGGTTAAACCACCCCCCCCCCCCAAAAAAAAAGCCTTTTTGTAATGAAAACATCACCAAACTGCCAACTCAAATTACCTCTACTGAAAACGCAAATTATTTTGTGCAATCGGTTATCACACGCAAGGTAGGTCGATCCTCCGGTTGGTATGCAGTATAATTAGCAGCACCAAAGCAGCAAAAATGATCTAGTGCAGCAATCACGGATACATACTAATTTTACTAGCGAGGTCAGGAGTTGGGCTCGTGCGCAAAGCATGACACGTCTTTTCTAATTTTTATTTCTTTTCTCCACAAAAATTGTTTAGGATCCTTTCCCCCAAAAATATTAAGGCTAATTAATTAATTTGTCTTTATTTCGGCATCATTTGTTCATATTTCTTCAATTCATTCTATCCAACTAACGTTAGTTATTTTTCTTATCTGCAATTTTTTGTGTTGAGATTACATTTAATTTTGCAATGACTTCATTAATTTAAATGGGATTAAAAGACATACAATTAAAATTGCTTGCTTTTAATTTTTTTTTCCTAATTTCGTTTATTAAAATGGCCATTTAAGTTCCAAGTAGATAGATCAGCATAATCATTTTAAATGATGAGGATATAGTTAGATTTAATTTGATGAGCACAAGGTTAAATAATTTGTAGTAATTTCTCACTAGATAAACAACTAAACTCGCTGCACGTATTACCAATCCGGATTTTGAGTCAACAAGAAGAGCTCAACAATTTAAGAAGATCAGGATATGGCTAGGTTTAATATGGTACATTTGAAAAGTTATTATAAACATATAGTATGTCTTTTTCATAGAGCTATTGTATAGCATTTTGGTGAGCTATGATTAAAGTTGGGAAAGTCTTATCCAACTCAATAATAAAACATGAACCTGACCCTAATCTACTGAGACAAATGCAAACCGACTGGAACTGAACCGACTTTCAACTTGAAGTCACTGTGATTTTTTCGTTTAGCATCAAACATGTTAATTTTCACATTTGGGAAAATTTAAGATTTTTTCAAGATCGACAGAAAATTGACTCTGTTTATTAAATGGGTCGACCCGACTTGACCAGTTTCCCAACTCTAGTGATGATATATATTTAATGAAGAATGATATATATTTAGTTAGTCAAAATATATATATATATATATATATATATATATATATATATATTATATATATATGTATATGTATATATATATAATATATATATATATATATATATATATATATATATATATATATATATCAGTGAGTAGATGTTAGCGAGCTATATAATATACACTAGTAAGCCGGACGAAGGCGTACGTGTATAGGTTTCACTGAGTCGTACAAAATTTTTAGTGAGTGGAATCTAGAGGTGCATGAGTAGATATTAGTGATCTACACAATATTTTTAATGAGCTATTAATTAAATTAATAATATGAAAAAAAACAAAAAATGACAATAATAAGTACAACAACAAAAACAACAAGAGCTACTACAACAACAACAACAACAATAAGAACAACAACAACAGCAAAAACAACAACAACAACAATAACAATAATAGCAATAAGAATAATAACCTCTTATTATATCTTGTTCATATTCTTGGCTATGATATTTTGTAGTGAACTACACTACGTCTTTGGTGACTGATGATACATATTTAGTAAGCAATATTATATATTCATCTTGTGAGGTGCTGTGATATATGTTTTGGTGACTTCTAATACACTTGTCACATCTACTTTGTCTTTTTAAAGAGAGCTATTCTATAATATTTTGTTGAGTTGTGATATGCATTTAGTGAGTCATCATATATATTTAATGAGCTATAATGCATATTAATGAGCAGTTGTTAGTAAGATATGTAGTATATGTTACTAAGCCGAATGAAGATGTACATGTGCAGGTGTCAATGGGCTATATTGTATTGTTCGCAAGAGGAACCTCGATGTGAATGATTAAATGTTAATGAGCTTCATAATATATTTATTAAGCTTCAATCAAATCAATAATATGAAAAGGAAAAAAACAACAATGCCAACAACAACAACAACAACAATAATAATATGTTACTACTGCATCCATTAACGAGCACACACACATTCTTGTTTGTATTCTTAGCTATGACATTTTTTGTGAGATGTACTATGTGTTTTGGTGAGCTATGATGATATTTAGTGAGCAATATTATATGTTCATCTTGTAAGGTGTTATGGTATGTCTTAGTGAGTCATGATATATTAGAAAAGTTTTATTCACATGTATTTCGTCTTTTTGAGAGAGTTGTTCTATAATGTTGTGGTAACCTGAAATTAAAAAAGTTAAAGAAAACTAGCCTAATTATTCAGTTAGCTGATAAGAGCAATGCATACTATAACGCCCCAAATTTTTAATTACCTAATTATCTTAAACTAATCATTTATTATTAATAATTGCCGCAAAAGTATTAATTATTGGAGGCGTTACCATCACCGTGAGCTGGACAAGGCCATGGAGACCTGTGTGATTTTAGTAGGAATACCTGCACATCTCAAGCTTAAACAAATCTCAAAGATACACAGTTATAGCATTAATAAACTCCATACTACACATTAACTAACCAAATCAAAATACAA
>JAKOGI010000376.1:582500-644010 GCA_029747015.1 Carnegiea gigantea
AGAAAAGGAGTAAAAGGAGGTGGTGGTCTCGGATGCGGCGGCAGGTGGTAAACTGGTAGTTGGTCGATGTTGGTGTACAGAGAGCGCGGGGAGGGGCTATCTACAGGCAGGCAAGGGGGTTGATGGGAAGCAGGGAAAAGGGGTTTCGGGTAGCAGCGTAAGGGGGGCTAAGTTATCTCTTTTTTCAAAAGAAACAAATTCAACCTTTGTAAATTTGGGCTTGAATCTATCCAATTTCTAGATTTTTTGGATTTTCATTTATTATTCCCCCTTTTCCTTTGTTTTTGTTTGAGGCTAGTGAACATTTTTGCTAAGATTTTAGGCTAATATATTTTTTGGCTATTGATAACATTTTCATGGTGTATTTGAAAAATTATACCCTTTATCTGTATTAATTAATTTATTCCTTGCATTTTATTTATTTTATTTCATAAATTATTACTATGGTTTATTTGTATAATGTACACGAGCCAAGGTATATTTGTATATTCCATGATTACCCACTTTTAAGAATAAGCTAATTTGTTTTATCCATTTATTTATGTATTTGTTATAACTTCTTTTGAATGATTTAATGCAGAGCGTAATTAAATTTCCTTTTGAGGCCACTTCATTGCCTCAACCTCCAATTGCAAAAATTGCACAAATCCTAAATTGAAATGCAGTGCCCAACTCAATTAATTTAAATGAAGATTAACAAAAATTATTAGCTTGGTTTAGGTTCAGGCCATTACAACATTCCCATCTTCAGATGAGTTTCGCACTCAAAACTTGTAAATATGAAAGCAACATTAGATTTACTAAAATAGAAACTTTTCAATAATCTCATAAGGCCCGACATCCCTAGGGCTCAACTTTTCACTAGCATTGAACTTCCTCACACCCTTGACAGGCAATACTTATTGGAATACTCTATCTCCCATCTGAAATTCCAGTGGTCTCCTCCTTTTATTAGCATAATTCTTTTGTCAGGTCGATGTAGCTTTAATGTGTTCTTTAATCTTCCTTACCTTCTTATGGGTCTCTTAAATCAACTTAGGCCCTATAATCGATGCTTCATCTGACTCACTTAACATAAGGGTGTTCTGCATTTTCTGTCGTGTAGCGACTCAAAATTAGCCATTTTAATGGTAGACTGATAACTCTTATTGTAAGAAAATTACAGCAAGGGTGAATATCTTCTCATTGTCCTTTAAAATCAAGAACACATGGTCTTAGCATATCCTTCAAAATTCTATTCACCCTTTCAGTCTGTCCATCGATCTCGGGATGGTATAAACTATAAAAAATTAGTTTCATCTCAGCTTTCCCTAAGGCTTGCCAAAATTGAGCTTAAAATCTTTTATCTCTGTCAGATATTATGTCCTTTGGTATGCCATGTAATCGTATTATTTCCTTGACATACAATTGTACTAGTGTCTCCACACCCCAATTGTCATGAATTGGTATGAAATGGGCAAATTTAGTAAGTGTACCAACAATCACACACATGGCATTTTTTATTAAAGCAAAAAAGGTTAATCCCATGACAATCTCCATTGAGTTTGAATACCACATCCGGAATTTCCAAACGTTCAATTCACCTAATGGGTGTTAATATATATTTAGCCATCACCTTTTAGCAAGTCAGACAATTATTCATATACTGTGCAATCTCCCATTCCACGTTTTCCCACCAAAAGTATTAACTCAAATCCTTGTATATTTTTTGTCTGTTGGATGCATTAAATAACAAGTATCATGGGCTTCTTCTAGAATCTTCCTTTTTAACTCCTCCTCATTAGGCACACATAGTCAATTTTGAAACCTCAAGATTCTATATTTATGTATCACAAAGCCAGGTGATTGCTCTTGTATGACAGTATGCATGAGCCTTTCCAACTTAGCATAATAATTTTCGCCTAGCTTTGTCACTTCCACTATGGATGTACCTCTAATGTTAACAACAACCCATTTGTTGGTCCATGTGCACAAGCTCAATACCCATATTCTCGATGCCTCTCAAGATGCTAGGTTGGGGAATTATTATCATGTTCAAACTATGTTAGGCCTTCCTACTCAATGCCTCTACTACAACATTGGCCTTCCCCAGATGACATTGAATTTGCAAATCATAATCCTTAAGAACCTACAACTATGATTGCTACCTTTGGTTAATCTCCTTATGAGTAGAGATATACTTTGAAATCTGATAATATGTGTAAATCTTATGTAGCATCTTATATAGGTAATCCCTAAATGTTTAGTGCAAAAACCCCTGTGACTAACTCCAACTCATGGATTGGGTAATTCTTTACATAGGGTGCATAGGCTATTAGCTTATCATCTTGCATCAATACACAATCTAACTCATTCTTAGAGGCATCACTGTAAATAGTATATTCTTTATCCTCTACTAATAAGGTAAGGATAAGGGTTGTAATCAACCGCCTATTCGACTCTTGAAATACCTCCTCACATTTGTCTGACCATTCGAACTGAGTCATTTCTTCATTAAATTGGTCAGTGGCGATGTTATTTTCAAAAAATCCTACATAAATCTTTTATAGTCTCCACCTAACCCAAGAAAAATCCTTACCTTGCAGCATTGGTTGGCCTGGGTCATTCAGTATTCGCTTTTGGTTTCTAAGGATCAATTATAATCCCTTCTTTGAAACCAACATGGCCTAAAAATGTTAATCCATATTGACTAATATGTACTTTTGTATTTGTTTATTTGTATTATTTTATTGGGTTTGTTGTCGTTTTGTTTATTTGCATAATGTAAATAGGCAGAATATATAAAGTATTTTTAAATAAACGACTTCATTGAAGAATATGATTTTCAATCATTTTTTAAATGTACGCTAATTAATATTTATTTATAAATATTAAGCATCTTTATACGAAGCATTGCTAAGATTTTTATCTCGAGGACACTTTGTTACCCCAACTTGCAATCGCATACATACTTCAAATGTCGAATAGAAATGCGATGCTCAACTTTTTTAAATTGAAACTAACAAGAGTAATTGGCATAGGTTATGTTCGCGGCATTATAGGGTGAACTAGGAGTCCTAAATCTAAAGATAACAAGAGTTGAACTTAGATCTTAATTTTGGCTAGGTTCTTGATTTGTAGCCTCACCCTTTGTTTTCTTGAATTCATTTTAGGGCATTTGATTCCTTTTAGGGTGACCTTTTTGTGGTTGATGTTGGAGCTCCAAATGAGAAGACAACTAGAGTTGAATTTAGTTCATAAGTTTGGCTAGCTTTTTTATTTGTAGCCACACCTTTCGCTCCATTGCACTCATTTTAAGGAATTTCTTTCCTTTTGGGGGGTATTTGAGGGTGAAATTAGAGACCCAGATGAAAGGATGGCTAGGGTCAAAGTAAGTTCTTAAGTTTGGATAAGTTCTTTTTTGTAGCCGCAAAGGCATTTGTTTCCTCACATGGGAAGCACTTTATGGAAAAAAAGGAGGCCCAAATGAAAGCACAACTATAATTAGAGCTAGTTCTCATGTTAGGTAGCTTCTTGATTTGTAGCAATATGTTTTTGTTTTTCACCCATTTTACAGCATCTGAGTCCTATTTGGGGAGCTCTTTGGGATGAAATTGGAGCCCCATATGAAAAGATAACTAGAGTTAAGTGAGTTCTTATGTTTAAAAAGGTTCTTTATTTCTAGTTAAATCCTCTTACGCTTAGTTTAGGGCATTTGTTTCCTATGTAGGGAGCCCTTTGAGGGTGAAATAGGAGACCTAATGAAAGCAGAACCGGAATTGAAACATGTTCTAAATTTTGGTTAGGTTCTTTATTTGTTGCACACCTTACTCTTGCAACCATTTTAGAACATTCATTTACTATTTATGAGAGCTCTTTACGAATGAAATTGGAGTCCCGAATGAAATTGGAGTCCCAAATGAAAAGACAACTGCAGTAAAAGTTTGTTGTTAAGTTTGGCTAAGTTCTCGATTTGTAGCCACCCCGTTTATTCTGTTGCACTCATTTTACTGCATTAGTTTCCTCCAGGTGGAGCTCTTTGTGGGTGCAATTGTAGCCTCAAAGAAAAAGACAACACGACTAAACGTTAGTGATGTTCAAGTAGTTCCTAGTTTTTTAGCTGCACGTTTGCTTTCTTGTGCTCATTTTAAGGCACCGGTTTCCCCCTTGGTGGATGGTCTTGTGGGCAAAATAGGAGTCCCAAATGAGTAGACAACTAGAGTTACAAGTAGTTCTTAACCTTCACCACAGTCCTAATTTCTGACGACACCATTAGTTCTCTTGCGCTCATTTTTGGGCATTTGTTTCAACTTCTAAGGGAATTTTGTATGGGAAATTGGAGCCCCAAACCAAAAGATAACTAGAGTTAAAGTTATTTCTTACAAGTTTTGCAGCCACAACTTTCATTTTGTTGCGCTCATTTTACACAATTTACCTCCTCTAGTTGGGAGCACTTTGTGGGAGAAATTGGAGACACAAATAAAAAGACATGTAAAGGTAGAGTTAGTTCTTAAGTTTGGCTACAATCTTGATTTATAGTCACACCTTTCATTGTCTTGTACACATTTTAGTGTATTTCTTTTCGCTTAATGGGGCCTTTTGTGCATGAAACTGGACTCCTAAATAAAGATACAATTGTACTTAAAGTTAGTTCTTACATTTGGCTAGTTTCTTCAGTTCAGGCATACCTTTCTTTCTCTTGCACTTACTTTTGTGCATCTGTTTCTTGCTGGTGGGAGCCTTTTATAGGTGAAATTTCAGCCACAAATAAAAAGATAAAAAATAGTTAAATTCGGTACTTAAATTGAGTTGGGCTTCTTAATTTCTAGCCAGACATTTTATTGTCTTAGACTTATCTGAGGGCATGCGTTTTCACTTGGGGGTTCTTTATAGGTGAGATAGGAGCTCCAAATGAAAAGACAACAAAGGTTAAACTTAGTTCTTAATTTTGGCTTGGTTCTTGATGTGTAGCCACACCTTTGGTTATCTTGCACTTACTTTACAGTGTTTGTTTCCTTTTGAAGGGAGCTCTTTGTAGGTGAAGTTGAATCCTCAAATGAAAAGGCAACTAAACTTAAAGTTTTCAGCTAATGTCTTAAATTTTGGCCATAACTTTATTATCTTGTTGACAGGGCATTAGTTTCCTTTTATTAGAAGGTCTTTGATAGTGAAATAAGAGTCCTAAATCAGAAGACAATAAGAGTTCAAGTTAGTTCCTAATTTTAACTAGGTTCTTGATTTGTAGCATCACATTTGTTTTCTTGCAGTCATTTTCGGGCATTTTATTCCTTTTAAGAGGATCTTTTTATAGGGAGGTTAGAGCCCCAAATGAAAAGATAACTACAATTCAAGTTAGTTCATAAGTTTGGATAACTTCTTGATTTGTGGCCATACTTTTTGTTTCATTACTCTCATTTTAGGGCATTTGTTGCCCTTCGGGGGAGCTCTTTGAGGGTCAAATTGGAGGCCTAGATGAAAAGATAACTAGAGATAAGGTCATCTCTTAAGTTTGGAAGTGTTTTTTTTTTAACCACACCTTTCGTTCTCTTGCATGCATTTTAAGACATTTGTTTCCTCTGGAGGGAGCTCCTTGTGGGTGAAATAGGAGGCCCAAATGAAAGCATAACTTGACATGGAGCTAGTTATTATGTTTGGTTAGGTTCTTGATTTGTAGCAATACGTTTGGTTCTCTTGCATTCATTTTACAACAGTTCTTTCCTATTTGGGGGATCTCTTTAAGGGTTTAATTGGAGCCTTAGATGAAAATATAACTACAATTAAGGTTAGTTCTTCAGCTTGGATGGGTTCTTTGTTTGTAGCTAGATATCTCAATCTATTGTAGTTACCTGATGGCATTTGTTTCCTCTCGAACGGGGCTCTTTGAGGGTGAAAGAGGAGGCCCAGATCCAACAATAGGAAACCACTACCCTAAACCAACTGCAAGATAACCAAAGTTGGGGCTCAAGATAAAGAAATTAACCAATGACTTTAAGCTTAGTTATTTTTTCATTTAGGTATTCAATTTCACCCTCGAAAAAGCTCTTTCCAAGAAGAAACAAATGTTCTAAAATATGTCAAAGAGAATAAAAGGTGTGGCTATAAATAAAAAATCGAGGTAAAATTAAGAATTGACTTTAACTCTATTATCTTTTCATTTAGAGCTCCTACCTATGACACAGAATGCTCCTTTCAAGAGGAAACAACTGATCCAAATGAGTGCAAGAGAATGAAAGGTACAAACACAAATCAAGAATCCTAGCTAAATGAAAGAACTAACTTTAACTATTGTTGTCTTTTCATTTAAGGCTCCAATGTCCCAAATAAATTTGCGGCTAGAAATCAAGAACTTAAAAACTGGTGTGAACTCTATTTGTGCTTTCATTTGGGGCTACCCAAAAAAAAGCTAGCTAAACAAATGAACTAACTTCAACTCTCGTTGTCATTTCATTTTGTGGTTCCAATTACACCAATAAGAAGCTTCCCCAAAAGGAATCAAATGCCCTAAAATGAGTGCAAGAGAACAAAAGATGAGGCTATAAATCAAGAACCCATCCAAAATCAAGAGTAAACTTGAATTCTCATCATCTTCTGATTTAAGACTCCAGTTTTGCCCACAAAGAGCTTCCAGTAAAAGTAACTCAATGCCTTAACCTGAATGGAAGATAAGAAAAGTTGTGGTTAAAAATAGCAAAAGGTGTGGGTACAAATGAAGAAGTTAGCCAAGCATAAGAACTAATTTCAAATGTAGCACTCTTTTTATTTGGGGCTCTAGCTTCATTCACAAAAAGCTCCCACCAACAGTAGACAAACCACCTAAAATGGGATTAGGAGAATGAAAGGTATGGCAAAAAATCAACAACCTAACCAAACATAAGAAGTGGCTTTATGTCTACTTGGCTTTCATTTGGGCACCCTATTTCACCTATAAGTAGCTCCATCCAAGAGGAAACAAATGCCCTAAAATGAGTGCAAGAGAGCAAAAGGCATGGCTACAAATAAAAAATATGCGAATAATTAAGAACTCACTTAAACTCTGGTTATCTTTTCATTTGGGGCTCTAACTCCAACCTTAGAGAGCATCCCCTAATCAGGAAAAATATACCTTTAAATGAGTGGAAGAGATTGAAAGGTTTTGTCTTTTCAATTGGGGCTACAAATTAAAAAGCTAGGCAAACTAAAGAATTGACTTCAACACTTGTTGCTTTTACATTTGGCGCTCTAATTACATTCGCAAAAAGCTCCTCCCCAGAAGGAATCTGATTCCCTAAAATGTGTTCAAGAGAATAAAAGGTGATTCTCCAAATTAAGAACCAATCCAAAATTAAGAACCAACTTGAAATCTCGTTGTTTTTTAATTTGTTTGCCTATGAAGAGCTTCCAATAAGAGGAACCCAATTCCCTTAAATAATTGCATGATAACAAAATTTGTTGCTAAATAAAAAGAAGTGTGTAGTCACAAATCAAGAAGCTAGCCAAACTTAAGAACTAAGATCAATTGTAGCTATCTTTTCATTTGGGCTCCAATTGCAATCACAAAAAGCTCCCACCAAAAGTAAGCAAACTGCACAAAATGGTTGCATGAGAACAAAAGGTATGGCTGAAAATCAATAAGCTAACCAAGCTTAAGAACTAGATTTAAGTCTAATTATGCTTTCATTTGGGCCCTCTGCTTCACCCATAAGGGGTTCCCTCCAAGGGTAAACAAATGCCCTGAAACAAGTGCAGGAGAATGAAGGGTGTTAATGTAAGTAAAGAATCTTTCCAAACTTAAGAGCTAACTTTAAGTCTTATTGTCTTTTCATTTGGAGTTCCTACCTCCCCCACAAAGTGCTGCCCCCAAGAGGAAACAAATGCCTTGAAACTAGTGCAAGAGTATGAAAGGTGTAGATGTAAATCAAGAAACTTACCTAATTTAAGAACTAACTTTTTCTCTTGGTGTCTTTTTATTTTGAGGCTCCAATATCACTAATGAAGAGCTCCCCCTAGGAGGAAACATATGCCCTGAAGTAAGTGCTGAAGAATGTCAAATGCGGCTAAAAATCAAGAAACTTGCCAAAATTAAGAGCTAACTTTAAGTATAGCTGCCTTTTCATTTACGACTCCAATTTCACCCACAAATAGATGCCATTACGCCAAAACAAATGCACCAATTTGTGTGGCAGAGAATAGAAGGTGAGTCTACAAATAAAGAACGTAGCTAAATCTAGGAACCAACTGTACCTCTAGTTGTCTATTCATTTACGGCTCTGATTTCACCAACAAAGAACTCTCATTATAGGAAACAAATGGTCTAAAATGAGTGCATGAGATTGAAACATGTGGCTACAAATTAAAAACCTAGACAAATGCGAGAACTAACTTTAATGGTAGCTGCCCTTTCATTTGGGTTCCAGTTTTACCCATAAAGAGCTCTCGCAAATGGAAACAATCGCCCTAAAATGAGTGCAACAAACTGAATGGTGTGATTCCAAATCAAGACCATTGCCAAACATTAAAGCTAACTCACTATAGTTGCCTTGGAATTTAGGAATCCTATTTTGCCCACAAAGGACTTCTACCAATAGCTACAATTTCACCCATGAAGAGCTCCACAAGCAGGAAAGAAATGGAATGAAATGGGTGCACGAGAATGAAAAATGTGGCTACAAATCGAAAATGTAGTCAAACTTAATAACCAATGTTAACTTTAGTCGTCTTTACATTTAGGGCTCTGACCGCTGTCGCAAGTACACGAGTGTTGTAGTATTAATCAAAGTCGTCCCACGAAGACTACATCGACTTATCAAACAATCCTTTAAATGTTTGCTAAGTGAATTCGAGATTTAATTTGGGTTTTTGTCTAACCAACACAAAACAATAAGGGCTAACTTCAAATGGCAAAACATCTAGGGGTAGCATTAGATAACGATGTGACGATCTCACAGGTCAAACAAGCACGTTTTTACATTGCCAACTGATTCAGTGGTCGATAACATTAAAGAATTCATAGCTTTCACTCAAAATGGAGTGAATTAACTCAACCAAACTAGTTACTAGTTCTCATTGGATCTTAATTTAATCAAGCTTAATGATTATCACACGACCAGTTAATTCACAATCCTTCCTCAAGTGATCATTGCACTAAGTCTAATCCTAGTTTTACAACACCGATCTTCAGCTTTTTGTCTTTCAATCTAGCATCTAATTTACACGCAAGAAGTTGGCCAAAAGTCTTATAACAGTAATCAAAATACAAGGATTAGGTTGAAAAAACCAAGCAAGGCTTCAAAGTGCACAAAGTTCGAACTAGAGAAAACAACAGCATCGGTTTAGCTTTGCAACCCCTAAATAAAGAAATCTACTCACTTATTATTGAAATCAACAAGACAAACATCTCTAAATTCTTAATCTAGACTAACAAGAAAAGCTAAATGAAAAGAGAAGGAAACAGGTGCTTGCTCAAGTAACCCGGATGATAATATTTTAATCCACTTCCAGAGCCTTTGAATGATGCTTTATCTTTGCTTCTTTCTCCTTCAACCCTCTCTAATGGTAGACTATGGATGTGAGAAGGATGGAGGATGATGATACGATGATGGATTGGATCCCTAAAGGAGTAGTAAAATGGGGCTTTTATCATTGAAATCAAGTCTATAACCCGTCCAAACACTTGGAACACAAAAAGCCGTGAAGAAAACTAGCAGGCTAAGGGGAGCAAAGCTCACCATGATTTGACTATGGGGGCCCCATGTATCATGGTCCCCACCAAAAGCTAGGCCATGATGCGCACTAGTTACTGGGTGCCTTTGGGCCTCTTTTTCTATCTTCCTTGATGCACAAGGCCTCAAAATCTTAATTTTACTAACATGCTTTTGGCTCAAAAGGTCAATATAATTGTCAAAGTAAGGGCATGATCTATACAACTAAACATAATAGTCCCCTAAAGTGACTTTCCAAACACTGGTGAAATTCTATGCAAATGTGACATTCATAACTTCCCCATGTATAAAACTTTGCTTGTCCCTAGGCAAAGCTAAAATCAAGACAGATCGACACGAGAAGATTTATCCAGGATCTAAAAACACGACAATCTCATTAAGCTAGGCAATTCACAGTACATCACAAGCAAGAATATCTATAAATGGTAAGCTCAAATAGTGCACAAGACATTTTAAAATTAGGAGAAGGTGAATGTTTTTGAAGAAGTATGAAACCACAAGCTAGATGCCAAACTTGATCCCTAAGAACCACAGAGCATATCATGCAAGTGCTTGGAATTGGGTGGAGCCAATGGACCAGTAGATTTAAATTTGGGAAATGTGGATCACTCACACCCATGTATTTGAAATACAGTATAAGTTCACTCAAGACTCATTCTAAAGTGTAAACTACCATATGCTTCCTAAGACTCTAAAATTCTCCACCAATAAAAATGTAATGTGCATATAACAAGCAAGAGCGCTTCACATGGGTTGTAATGTGGAATAAAATGGTTGAGAGAAAGGAGTGGGCTAACGAATTTGGAAGACATTGAGCTACTTAGCCAAGAAACTAGCAAGCAACCAACAAAGCACCAGGTAACCATGTAGTTCACCATCCCTCCAAACACCAAAAACATAATGAACATACACCATGAATCAAATAGGAGATGAGTTGACAGAGAAAGGAACTCAAGTTATTTACATGTCCAATGCCTATCACTTATTCATTATTTTCCTTGTAAGTTTTTCCTTTCTTTTCTCTTTTTTTACATTATTTTTCTTTATTTCTTTTTTTTATTTGGGAAATAAAATGAAGATTTCAATTATTGAAAGGCATGAGATCACTAACTATCAACTCATAACCTAATTTATACATATATATACAACCTGAACAAGAGGGGGATAAAAGTCAAATGCTCAACGTCATTAGCCACTCAATAAACTAACATAACACAGCTGCTTAAACACCCCCAAAACTATCCATTACATACTTAAAGTGATGCTTCATAGACAGGCTTAAAGATAAGAATATGTGTTTGGCCAAGGTGTATATGAAGGGTTCACAACAAAGAAAGATGTAAGCTCAAACGGGCTAGCAAAGGTGATTAACATACAACTTAAGCGTATACTATGTTGCTATGTGGGTGAAGTGACTAAAGAGAGAATGCCTCTATCATATCATCAAATATCACATACAACTATTGTTTTAAACAAGAACTTAGACAAGTTCTAGGGATGCAACTTCTAAGAGTCAGGCATATGAAAGAGCACGTGAATAAACATGATGAATAGTCTAAAGATGGCTCAATATCTCTAGGGATATCTACCAAAGTCTCAATTAGTTCATGAAGTGAAGCACATGTGCCAACAATAGTGCTAAGAACTACAAGGGATGACAAAGTTCTCACCCGAGACATGAGCCAAAATAGGAGACATTTACAAAACCATCATAAATTTTCTTGCCAAAGGGGTGACTCATCAAAAGTCACTTAAGCTCATTAAAACTATTTTTCCTAAATAATCGTCGTTGGGCATATTTTTTTTTCTTTAAAATTTTTTTTAGTTTTTTTCAATTTTTAAAAAATGAATCGTAAATCCCAAATTTAAACCTAAACACGTGCCTAAATGACCTAAATGCAATGCTAATGCAATTTAAATAAAACATTACTAAACTGAGATGACACACATGTAGATATCCCTCTCTCATGCTTGGACAATACATCGCCCTAAATGTAAATACATAAAGGCATGAAAAGACTAAGGGTAATAAGATGATGCAAAAGCACACACCAAAAAGTTTAAAAACTAAGGAAAGAAAACAAAGAGAAAAGAAAAAGAACCTTTGGTTGCCTTCCAAGCATGGCTTTTTTTAGGCCGCTAGCTAGACTATACACTGATGATCCTTTTGAAAGGGGGAAAATTGGCAAGACAACTCTTGTCCCACCCTTATCGTGAACCTCAAATTCAAACTCTTGTCAAAGAAGGAACTACTTTAAGTGTATGGGATGAAGGTCCTTCTTAAGTATTAACTAATGCCATACATTGTGGTCTGCTTACAAAAGCATCTTGTGGTCTACAAAATTGGATTGGTGACCACTACAATGACCAAACTTGATCTGCAAGTTAATGTCATTCTCAACATCACCGAAAGGTGGCAAAGATAACAACACTCATGCAAACCTGCAATAGTCACTCAAATAACACTCATAAAACATTAGTGCGCGTCCTTGACAATGCTAGGTGGAAAATTTTCAACCAAATCTATCTTTGCACAATCAAGTCCACGATCCTCTGTAAATACATAGTCAAACTCATGAGGATCATTTGGACACACATTAATCAATTCTATAGACTCATTAGAAACGACCATATGACATCCACAATGAGGAAGAGAAGAAGAAGAAGATGCATGGTCCTTAAACAAGCCAAATTCAGTATGGTGCTCCCCCATATCAAAGGCCAGCCTACCTTTCTTAACGTTAATTTTGCATCCTGCAATGTCCAAGAAAGGCCTTCCAAGAATGATTTAGGTGTGTGTATCTTCAACCACATTAAGAATCACAAAGTCCACCAGCACATAAAAATCACCCACCTTCATGGGAACATCCTCCAAAATACCCAAAGGGTGCTTCACAGAACGGTGCCTAAGAGAATTCACAACTTGCTTCTGGGTAAAGAATGAAGTCATGCCCTCTCCTTGTACTAAGAGAGAAAGGAAACAAGTGGAAGTAGATTAGATCACTAGAGGGTCCATTGATCTGCAAGGTATCACATACCTCTAGAAAAACCTAAAGTGCAAATTGGAGTTCTCAGTGGGGATGCCAGCGAATTTTGATTGTTAGACCTCAAAATTTATCGTTTGCTTGAGCTCGAAATGATGGGTATTCACATGTGGCGAAAGAATATTTGGTTGAGGCCATGAACTCCTTAAGTGACTTAGTCCTAAAGGGTCCTTCATTGCTCATCTTTGCCTGCCATCTTAAGTGTATGGCCACTTCCTACTCCTCTTCAATCTTTCGCTGCCACTTCAATCTATGAAAAGTTCGCTTGATCTCATGGTTAAACTCAAAGAATGCTTCAAAATCGAGGGACTTGTCCATAAAATGGAGGACAATCTACACATAATCAAAGTACACTAAAAGGAGTAAAATTGAAAATAAAAAGAAAAGAAAAATGCAAGGTCAACTCTAAAGGGGTAACTCAGTATCTAAATCTAATCCCCAACAATGACACCAAAAACTTAATCACCACCGCAAGTGAATGGGTGTTGTAGTATTGATCAAAGTCGTTCCCATAAAGACTAGATTGATTTACTAAAAATTCCTTTCAAAGTTAGCTAAGCGAAATCAAGATTTGATTTGGGTTTTTATCTAACCAACGCTAAATAATAAGGACTAACATCCTTGATTAAAAACATCTAGGGGGTAGCATCCATTCATAATGTGCCGATCTGGCAAGTCAAACTAGCACTTTTCACCTTGTGGACGGATTTAATGGTCGATAGTCGATAATATTAGAGAATTTTCAAAATGGAGTGAATTCACTGGTTCAAACTAGTTTCTAATTCTCATTGCATCTTAATTTAACAAAGTTTAATTAATTGACAATCCTTTCTAAAGTGATTATTAAATTAAGTCTAATTCTAGTTTTGCAACAATAATCTTCACCTTTCAATATTTTGATCTAGCATCTAATGTACATGTAAGAAGTAGACCAAAAATCTCATAATAGCACTCAAAATTCAAGGATTAGATTGAAACAACCAAGCAACGATTCAAAGTGTAGAACACGACTAGCAAAATCAACAACATTGGTATGGCTTTATAACCCCTAGATAATTAAATCTACTAACTGATTATTGAAATTGAAAAAGCCAACATCTCTAAGTTCTTAATATAAACTAATTAGAGAAGTTAAATCAAAAGAAAAGCAAAGAAAAGTTTATTCAAGTAGCCTGGATGATGATATTTCAATCCATTTCTAAAGTCTTCGAATGATGCTCGATCTTTGCTTCTTTTTTATTAAACCCTCTCTAATGGTAGATTATGGATGTAAGAAGGGTGGTAGATGATGACAAGATGGATAAGACCCCCAAAAGAAGTAGTAAAATGGGGCTTTTATTGCTGAAATCAAGTCCGTAAATTGTCCAAATGCTTCAAACGCGAAAAGCTGTGAAGAAAACTACCAATCTCATGGGAATAGAGCTCAGCGTGTTTTGACTCCTGGTTTATTGGTTTCCTTTTCTTTGCCCTACTGCTTCTTCTTGGATCTTCCTTGACCATGGTACTAGCAACGGTATGTTGTTATTGGCTGAATTTGGTCTTCTTCAACTATCTTCTTTAATCCATAAGGCCTTAAATTTTTGATTCTACGAACATGCTTTGGGCTCTTAAAGTGAAAATGCGCAAACACTTCTCAAACAAGCAAAACCCAAGCATAATAGTATAAAAAGGGCATAAAGCATCCAACTAAGCATAACAATCCCTTAAAATATCTCCCAAACACTAATGAAATCCTTAAAATGTGACATTCATCAAGCTCCAATATCATTAATAAAGAGCTTCCACCAAGAGTAAACAAATAGTCCAAAATTGCTGTCTGTGAGCGAAAGTTATAGCTAGAAACCACCAACTTAACCAAACTTAAGAACTAGTATCAAGTCTAGTTGCACTTTCATTTGCGGCATTTAATGCCCCAACTTGTGATTACTTAGGTATTATAAACCTTAATAGCTACAAATGTGTAGGAATGAGCTTAGGACGTTAACATTATCCATGAGAGGAGAAGGGTTGCATTTTGATGACCCTTGCCTTATGGAACATCACTGTGAGCTTGTTTAAACTCCATTGGAACTCTTCTCACTTCTAGGTGGTGTCAAGTATGGCCATCAAAATTTGTTCAGAAACAAATAAACAAAAAATATTCAAATACTGAGCCGTAACTCAATACGTTTACCCCTATACTATAACCAAAAAAATTCATTTATTAGTAAGCAATCGCTTTTCAATTCATTTTAGTTTGAAATCATGGAGAGAGAGAACTATACTAAAACTATTACCACTTATTATCTGAAAGTGGATTTGAAACTAACGAGCTCATATGTACAAGGCGATAATTAAATAGTGTACGCTCACTAGCCCAATTGAGAAGCCTGAGTTAAAGCGGTGTGCGTGAACTAAAGGGGCCAAGGCTTGCTAACTCATAATTGGTAGGTCCACTTGAATATGTGACAAAACAACACCTGAAAATGGTTCATTAAATAATTGTATATTATGTGATTTTTGATATTTAAAGAATATGTGATTTTGTGAAAGGTATAGGCAGTAAACATACCTTGAAGATATATCTCTTCCTTCCAAAAATAATTGTTTACGACTCCATAACAATGAAAGTGGTCTCACTTCTTTAATGGCAAAAGGGCAAGAGAGAAAGGACATGTAGGTGTTTGTTAAAAAAGAGGGGGCGTGGTTTATATATAAGTTTTGACCCCACCCTCCCCCAAATACCTAGGATATTTTTTAAAAAATTATGAGACATTTTTCAAAACATTATCAGAATTTTTTTAAAAAAATCTTAGATTTTTGAGAAATCTGAAATATTTTTTCCAAAAATCTTGGATATTTTTTCAAAATAAATTTGAGGTATTTGTGTACTATTATTATTTATTTTGGTTATCCATGTTATTTTTCATTAACATAGCAAAAGCAAGCAAATTATGTAAAGCATTAAACGAATTTATAACTGTCTTTCAATCATTCATATAAATACTCTAGTATACATCTATTTATCAGTATTGAATAACTTTACGTGGGCATTACTAAATCTGCTTTCGGAGCCACTTTGTCATCTGAGTTTGTAATCACATAAATGTTTCAAATGTCAAATTGAAACACAGAATTGAAACATGGCGCTTAACATTATTAACTGAAGTTAACACTAAGGCAATTATACCCATCTTATTACAACATCTCCCACTCAAAAATAAGTTTCATCCTCGACATTTACAAATTTGAAAAAAGTACTGGATTTACCCCACTGTAAATAAGGAATTTGTCTTTTATTTCTTCCTCAGTGTCATAGGTGGCTTCTAATGAGGCATAATTATAGCCTTAGCCAAAGGTATATTATTATTGTGAAGCTGTTCCATATAATCTTTTATCAATATAGGACCCTTTTTATAGAGTATCGACAACGTTTATAAACTCTTGTCACAATGCCATGGTTTGGGTGTAAGGCGCACATTTTGATTATGAACATCATTAGTTAAACAATGTGCCTACTCGAATTAGGATGATAAGGCCAATCTGTAAGTCACTGAGATTAACTTATTCAATGATCTCATAGGACCTAATGTACCTAAGGCTTTGTTTTCCCTTAGAAATTGATCGCTCTTTCTTTGGATTAGTCAAAGGCTTACTAAATCTAAATCTGATGCTAAAGATGAATGTGTTTAAGAGAAAGAATGATGAAAGCGGTAACTAAGTTAGTTGTACACCCAAAAAGGAATAAACAATGAAATTAGGGGCAATGGGTAAACACGGATCATTAGAGTAATCAGATAGATATGACCATACTAAGGATTTTCGAAATCTAGGGCTATGAGCAATATGATTTGTAAACATAGGTCACTAAAGTAATTAGATGGTCAACATCTTTTGGTTAACATCAATGACGAAGATGAGCATTCTGTACCATTTGAAATAGAATGGCTAGTTAGGCGCACTATAGAAAATACAACTTGTGCCAACAGGATTGATTTGTTAGCGAACAAAAACATTTTTGTTGGTTGTACTGTAGGGATTAGTTTATTGATAAAGCTCTTTCTAGCAGGAAATTGTGTTCTATTATGAATGTTAAATAATACCAACAAAAACTGATCCGCTAGCATTTCTGTTCGCAAGCATTACTTATTCCAATAATTTTGATCCGTTGGCATTAGTATTCAAAATGAAATTGATCTATTGGTATTTCTATTGGCATTACTTATTCCAACAGTTTTAAATCATTGGCATTAGTATTCCAAATATAAATCTTTGCACATAGATATGTGTTGATGCTACCATTGCCAACATATGATTACTATTAGTGTTGCAATTTCCCACTTCAAAAAATTCCATCGGCATTTGTTGTTATCCCCATGTTGGTTTTGCTAGCATAAATATGAGTCTGTCTTAATATAGTTCAGAAATAATGGAACTTAATTATCAACAATTATTTCTTTTGCAATAGGCATCGTGCTAAATTGATATGCTACTATCAGTAGCGATTTATGCAATACAGAAGTATCTAACTATTACTAGGATATAGCCATTTATGCTATTAGGCAATAAATAATATTCAATCATATGTATAAGTAGTAATGATAATATATTTAGAGTTCAACATCATGTCTATTAAAAAAAAAATTATTGTACCAAAATTAATAGACACTGCGCATAATTAAGAAAGAAACAAAAGCAATGTGTAATATTAAATGAGCCCACTACTCGTAAATAGTATCACTTGAATGCGTAGCATCGTTCAAATGGTAAGTCATACGTCTTGATCATCCTTATCATCTGACACAAATTCATCTTCACCTAAAGGTGAACCATGCTCGTATGATGGAAAATCCCTCTCAAACTCTTGCCAGAAAGAACGATCAGCTTCCACATCTTCAATACTTCCATATTTTCTTCTACTAAGTTAGGGATGACATCATTATAATATTTTGTTATATAAATATCTATCCAATTAAATGTATTCCCCAAAAGAATAAATGTCTCAGTGTTAAAGTACTTCAATTATTTATGGGAAAGATTTTTAGGCATTACCTTAAGTAAAAGTAAGTCCTTCATCACTCTTCTGCCTTATGCCAACTCCTATAAACCTTTCTTCTATCTCTTGTGATTTTACTATCATATTCTTCAAGTTCTCCTCTGCTTTCATTCTTCTTTCTCGTTCTATGGCCAATGCACATCTCTTTTCATAAGAATGTGGCACCTTAACACTAAACCCATAACTCTTTGCATAGCCATTTTTATCTTCACCAACAATTTCCTCATATATCTTATCTCGCATAGCTCTATCTAATCTTGAACTCTCTAGTAATCCATCCAATTTTGTTCGAATTACATCTTATATAAAATTATACAAAACAAGCCAATGTAGTTATCATCGAATAACTCAAGCAATGGAGTACAAATATGACAAATAATTATAGACACAGCATCAAGTAAAGACTTAAAAATGATCACATCGACTTTACATAAGTTTTGATAGCTATTGAAGTGGTATGATTTCACAGTGGTTGAGAATACATTAATAATAGTAAGCTCATTAACTTCTAAATTGTCTGAGTGGATAAAACTAAGAGTCTCTAAAGCTTCTGCAACATTGTACGCTACCCCAAACACCCAGCTAAAAGAAAATATATATATATATATATATATATATATATATATATATATATATATATATATATATATATATATATATATATATATCAAATAATACACCTAGCTAAAAAAACTAAATCAAATAATACAGGATGAGTTAAAAAACTAAATCAAGTAGCCACAACCTTGTGCTTTCTTCATTTTCATAATTTTCTACCAAGAGTTTGATGAAAAGCTTAAAAGTTCACTACGTCATGTGCTAATTCTCATGCTCTTCCTTACTTCTTCCTAGTGGCTATTTGGCAATGAATAATACTAAATGACATAATGAACAAACCGAAACTTGGCAATGAACAATCATTTTAGCTACTACAAAACAATCACAAACCACTTAATGGACCAACTAAATTTCACAGCGAACATCCCTTATTGTTCTAATCAACCAATTATACTTTCTCAGCAAATCACTAACCTTCATTTCCATGGTGAACATATCCAAACAGGATAGTGAACAACCATGTATAGCTTAATGAACAAACTAAAGTTTGACAGAGAATTACAGCCTTTTGGAGCAAATGAACGATTCGAATCCACACAGTAAACATTGTATATTGTTCCAATGAGCCAAATGCATACTTAGTCAATAATCTAATAACCAACCTCTGTCTTGCTAGTAAAAAATCTTGATCAATTGAAGGCAGTGAATTTGTTGAGGGGGACGATGAACGGATGAAACTTTTAAGTGTATAATCCAGCAATGCCCATGTAGAAAACTTATTTGACTAATGAAAATGACAGAATGAGAGATAGAAAATTGCACAACATCAACCCAAATCTAAGAAAAAATCTATGAATCTGCTCTCCTTCACCTACCTGCCTCCATGTTTCAATAACAACATTTAGATTAAGGTCGTTCAATGTCATGAAATTGGGCATATCCAGAAACCAAATAATTAAATGAAATGATATTATGTAGCAATGTATTGGGAAGGAACAAAAATGAGCAAAAGAAGTCTCCAACTTTGGAGAAAAGATGAAAAAAAAAGTTAAAAAAAGGAACAAGTAACATACAAGTGTTGCAGCAACGTTAAGTATGGTTTCTAGTCGTTTTGGTTTATGGGTAGCCTTAAATAACTCAAGCTTATCAGGTTCCTTGCCATCTTTTGTTTATATATGCAAAAAGACATGTCTATATTAAAGTATATATATACATCGCATTGAAGACATTGCTAATATAATTAGAAACTTATTTGAAATACTAACTTATATGAAATGAAAAATAAAAGGAGTTACCATTTCCCTTCATAGCCTTATGAAGCTCTTACTTCTACCATAGTAAGACATTTCATAATTAGCTCAATTTTTTAAATTTCTCTTAGTCCGAGGCTAAATTAAATTCACAACGATGGTATTATATTCAAATGTATATTATTATTCATGAAAATAAGCAAATACTACTTACTCATCGTGGACTAGATGCCAAAAATTGAACTGCATTTGTCTATTGGACCCTAGGAATAATTGTTGGACTAGAATTTAGAGCTTCATTAATAGACTTCTCGTTGAATTTCTCCCTTTCTAACTTGCACTTGTTCCAACTCCAACTGGCAACTAATGTCTTCGTAAATGATTGTCTTAGCTCTTTTCCTTCAGGGAATAGGAATGACCCTTGCTCCACATAATTCCATTTTAAAAATAAAATGAATTTAATACTTGTACACAATTGGCAAATGTATTAAGATAAATTAACACATTACCACTAAATTTAGTATTATGTACCTGCACAATGTTCCAGACATGTTCTATTCTGTCTTTACCAATTTTCCTGAAGTCCATGCAATTAATTGGCATGATCCTTGGATTTCTAACAAGGACGTTGATAAAGGAAGACAATAGCCTTACTCATTTTTATCCGGTTGGCCATTGTTATTCATTGATATATATATATATATATATATATATATATATATATATATATATATATATATATATATATGTATGTATATTGGTTCTTTTGGTGGCGTTAGTTTGTTAGTGTCCATGCTGAGAGCCCCTATTATTTTTTATTTACACCAAAAGACAAATAAGGGAAAATTAGCAATGGTAACAAACAGCTAGAGAACATTATCTAAAATGGCAAACCTTGAATTAGCAACATTTATACAACAAGAATTGCAAAATGGTTCACAACATCACTTAACATACCCCTACCTCGACAAAAAAAGGAAGGAAAGAAGAATGTGAAATTATGCTAAAGAAACCAGGCTCAGACTTGAAATTAGGTAGTGCATTTTTGAAGTAAACCAAAGTTACCCCAATGAAAACTGAACTTAACCATTAAACTTTGTATGATAGTGATTGATCGTATATTCTTGAGAAACATCTTGGATCGATCAATAATAGATTGAGACCAATTAAAACCTGAATGATTTAACCACAACTAGACTTGATCCATATATTTTTTATCGAAAGATTACCTAATGTGAAGCCATGTTTGTCTCCAACCTAAATGTTTCTATTTCTCCCATTCAGAATGATGTTGCTATTCTGTTATATAATCATAAATATTTTTACTAGTTGTCGTGCAGCCATTTCCCTGAGCATCCAACATATCATGATTCGTCTCTTGTAGAAGTATCCTAGTCTCCCATTCCTCTCCGTCTTGAAGTTGGGTCTCATAAGAATGTTCTTTTCATGATCAACGGAGAGTTCTCAAGGTATGTGCACCATTAAAAGTGTCTGGTTGGTTTATGACTGTAGTACTTGTCATATAACTACAAATTAAACCACTGAGGATTATGAATAAGAATATAGCACAAGCAAGTAGGAATCGATCCCACGAGGAAAGATACAAGAACAAGCTTGTTTCAATCCAATTAAAGTCACCAGCTTAATATTTTTAAAAATTTTCTATAATTACTAAAGTAAATCAAATTAAACAAATAAAAATATGAAATCTTATTCAAAAATACTAAAAAATATGCTTATCCCAATTTTGGAAATGAACAGTAAATAGTAAACCTAATGACTCTGGAAAAATAAAAACAAAAATATTTTCACAATATTAAACTGAAAATTAAAACAAAAAATATCAATAAGAAAATTTATGTCAGCACTCGCAAAATATCTCCTTAATTAATAATCTAAAAATACTTAAATTTAAATCCCCAAAATTATATCTAATTAACTTCAAAAAAAATAAGATAGAAAATAACTACAGAAAATGAAAATAGAAAATAAAATCGAAAATTAAGTAACTAGTAAACTATACTTAAATAAATATGAAAATAAATTACCTAGATTGTAAAATATAATTTTATAGACTTAATAAAACCTAAGAACATAAAATCAAAATTGAAAACTCAATTTTCAGATTTATTAAAGTACAAACCTACACATATCCAATTTACGAAATAATTCAGACAAATTATCAAATAGTTTCCAAAAATTCTGAAGTTACGTAAATGTAGATTAGGACTCTATATAAACCCTAAAGTAGAATAAAATACATAAAAAGACAAAATAAACTATTTTTAACCTAATTTCTAACATTCCAGCAAATAATGGCAAAAATATAACAGAAAATTAATCTAAAAATTAAACCACACTAAAGATCAAATATAATTAATCTAAACTAACAAAGCCACACCTAAAAGACTACTTTTTGGGTGGGGGTAAGCGAAATTCAAGATTAAAGTCCATAAATTCAAGAATAAAAATTAACAAACTGAATCAATCAGCTAAAAAGAAAACGACTAGTTATCAAAGATGCCAAATAAGAGAAAACACTTACCATAATCTATATCCACCATGCAAATTAATATTTATTATCAACACACAAATTTATTTTTTCATGAGTTAAACTGTAGAAGACACGCACCAACAGATTTTCCCCATTTTTTCTTATATTATAGTTTACTTAGCTCTAGTCCTAATATAAACCCTACTAGTTTTGATAACCCTAGCTCCAACGCAAAAATTTAATCAAACTACAGTATTAAGCATTAGAAAAACGTCATCTAACACCTCGCAATCAATTTACCAATAAATTAATTTAACAAAAATCTATAATAATTTCCTAATTAAAAAAGGGGTTTGTGTCATCCATGACAGCTAGGGTGATACTTATGTTCAAAAGAGCAAAGCTTTTACGTACTTAAGCCTGTTAAACTATCATATGAATTCATATTAAACTAATTAGCATGCATTCTAATTAAACTAACATGAATATCATGAAGAATCAACTCAAACCATTATAGAATCATGGAATAAAAATCAATTAGATAATAAACTATGAAACTTGTTTCAAAATAATTCATTTACCATGGTCTCAAATAAATTATGCTAAGTACAAAAAAACTAATCACACATATTACAACTAAAAACGCATAAAATATCTAAAATGTTCATGCTTAATTGCTGACCTAAATTAATAAAACAAAATGCAAAACAATAGTAATTGATTGGGGAAATAAGATTTCCCCATTGGGCTCATCTCAACTAACCTACAGACCAGGCCCGCACCCTAGAAAATGGGCCCCAAGTGGGACCCTGAAGGCTGATGTAAGTCTCAAGGGAATGAAGCAACCCAAGTCAACTTACAACAAGAACACTAGAAAACAAGCAAACACCCAACGGCCAAGGAGGCACGGTCGTGCTTAATGGCACGGGGTGACCATGCTAACTTGCTGCCTAGCTCGCCTAGAAAGTGCCTCACTTCACGGTTTGAGATGGCTTTGAGTTCAAATGGAAATCTGATGCAATGAGCCTTGTTTTGGCCTTGATTATGTGTGGAAAAGAGTAAGTAAAGGAGTAATGAAAGTGAGGAATGAAAGTAGCATTAAGAACACTAAGAAGATCATTAAAGGAGCTCACGGTTTAAGAGGAGAGAAACCAAGAGCTAGCTTATGAACTTCAGGTGTGTTTAATGAAACTAGGATAGTTCTAAGCTAGATGATTAGATAAGATACACCACTAATCACTTAGCTTAGGGCCCTTAATCTTGGATTAGGGTAAGATACACCACCTAATCAAAGATTAAGACTCACTTGGTCACCACCTTAATCGGCCACAATTAAGGATAAGCAAGTTAAGTGTTTAAGGAAATCACAAGAGACAAAGTCTTTGCTCTCAACTGAATAATCAACTCTGTCTCATTAAATGAACACACAAGGCTTTTATATGGCCTTGAAAATACATAAGAGGGCTTTCCTTCTAAAGTAGGAAAGTCATTAAGCATACCTAAGACTACTTAGTACACGGTTTAGCCTAAAACAAACACAAGCTGAAAGTTTAAGTTACAAAACACTATTTTATCTTCCTAAGCTCTTTCCTATGCATTAAGGAATGTCAATGACTCAATTTCCCAGCTAGGAAGGTAAGGATACACGGCTGGCCACCTCAAAAGAGCTGAAGAATGCACGGTTGCCATGTCATGCTTGAGTGGCCGTGTGTGAGCTTGCGAAATGGAGGCTTTTCGCTTGCTCCACATGTCTCTCTCATGGGTGGCTGGGTGGCAGCTTACCAAGCAGCTCAAAATGATCAAGTAGGTAGGCACTCACCTTAAGCAAACCCCTTGAAGGAGGAAAACCACTAGGCTAAGTAACCGGGTGTCAATCAGCCGGTTTCTGCCTCAGATTGTCATGCATGTTTGACACATCAAATGTTGACTAATTGCTACGTTTCTTACATGGATGGAAACCTCAAGATGTCTAGTTTACCCTCCAACTTGAATTGCAGCAATTGGACTTCATTTGCCCCCTGAACAGACCAGAATTCCAAAACTGTGCAGTTTGTAGTGCAATCCGGACAGGGTCAAAAGATGAACTGTTTTAAGCAACCAATTGAACTCCAAATAATATGAAACCAATTGGACTTAAAAGCTAAGATCTTAAGCTTAAAAATCTCCCAAAAAACGAGCACCAAAACGTGCTTTAAACCTATGTAATCAGATAACAAAAACTGGACGAAAATCTGGATGAGAACCCGGGTGCATCACCTTGTGTCTTCTCCATCAAGTGACTTATGGCCGTGACTTTCGAATTGATTTCTTGATTGTTCGGGATCATTGTGACATTATTAGACCTTGAGGATGGACCTCCATCATTCTCCCCTTGTTGGGAAGATTTGATCCTCAAATCAGAAAGGTAGTCATCTGCTTCATAAGGGCTTAAATCAGCAACGTAAAATGTAGCTGATACTCCATAATCTCCTGGTAACTCCACCTTATAAGCATTATCATTAATCTTCTCCAAAATCTCGAATGGACCATCTGCTCGTGGCATCAGCTTAGTTTTTCTTTTAGAAGGAAAACGTTCTCTGCGTAGATGTATCCATACCAAATCACCTGGCTTAAAAAGCTTCTCTCTTTTATGCTTGTTAGCTTGGGCCGTGTATGAGAGTGTAGTTTTCTCGATCTTGGCCTTTACTAACTCATGCAACTTCTGGATTTCTTCCAATCTAGCTGCGGCATCCGCACCTGGTTTTTGATCTAACGGTCGAGGAATAAGATCAAGTGGACTTAGGGGATCAGTCCCATAGACCATCTTAAAGGGTGATAGACCAATAGCCTTGCTTGGAGTCTTGTTGTATGCAAACTCAGTGTGTGGAAGTAACAGATCCCATGCTTTAGCTTGGTGCTTAATCAAAACTCTTAATAAGGTACCAAGAGTTCGATTAGTCACCTCCGTTTGCCCATCTGTCTGGGGATGGCAAGTGGTACTGTACTTGAGTTTAGTACCCTGTTTTTTCCACAGAGTAATCCAAAAGTGACTTAAAAATTTGGTATCTCGATCGGAGACGATGGAACGAGGAATTCCATGTAATCTCATCACCTCTTTGAAATAGAGCTCAGCAACATGAGTAGCATCATTAGTCTTGTTGCAGGGAATAAAATAAGCCATCTTCGAAAATCAATCCACAACCACAAAGATAGAATCTTTATTCCTTCGTGTCTTTGGTAAACCAAGTATGAAATCCATACTCACGTCTACCCATGGTAACGTAGGAATAGGAAGTGGCGTGTACAACCCCTGGGGGAGCGAATGACTCTTCGCGATCTGACATGTACTGCACCTTCTAATGATGTCTTGAATATCTTTCTCTATGCCTGGCCAATAATAATGTTCCCTAAGCATGGTTAGGGTCTTATCTTCACCAAAATGACCAGCTATAGAACCAGCATGGACTTCCCGAACCAACAACTCACGAGTGCTGCATTTGGGGACACATAACCGAGCACCTTTAAAGAGAAACTCTTCTTGAATTAAGAAATCCCCTTTGGGATGTTTAGTACACTCAGAGTATAACACCCCCAAATCTTCATCATCCTGGTATAAAGCCTTTAGATGCTCAAATCCAAGGATACAAGCATCTAACTGGAACAACAATAGATAACGCCGAGAAAGGGCATCGGCGCCTTGATTCAGCTTGCCGGACTTATGCTTGATAGTAAAGTAAAAAGACTGCAGGAACTCAACCCATTTAGCATGGCGTGAGTTTAACTTATGTTGGCCTTGAATATTACTTCAAAGCCTCGTGATCAGAATGAAGAATAAACTCACTGGCAACCAAATAATGATTCCAATGTTCCAAGCATCGAACGATGGCATAGAACTCTTTGTCGTAGGTTGAATATCTTCTTCTGGTATCACATAATTTCTCACTGAAGAAGGCTAAAGAACGTCCTTCTTAGGTAAGAATTCCACCAATACCAACTCCAGAAGCATCGCACTCAATTTCAAAGACCTTCTCAAAGCATGGTAAAGCTAATACTGGTGCCTGAGTTAGTCTCTCCTTCACTTCTTCAAAGGCTGCTTGGGCTTTAGGATTCCAAGTGAACGAGGAACCCTTAAGAACTTCAGTCATAGGAGCTAAAATAGTGTTGAAATTGCGTATGAATCTCCTATAGAAAGAAGCCAAGCCATGAAAGCTTCGAACATCATGAATACTCTTAGGAACAGGCCAAGTCCGAATAGCCTCAATCTTGCTTTCATCAGCCTTAATACCATTTTCAGAAACAATATAACCTAAGAAGGTAACTTCATGGGTAAAGAAGGTACACTTCTTTAGGTTTCCAAACAATTTCTCCTTTTCAAGAACGACCATCACCTGAGTTAAGTGATCTTGATGCTCTTGCTCATTCTTGCTAAACACCAAAATATCATCGAAGTAAACGACCACAAACTTACCCAAGTATGGCCGAAATACTTGATTCATCAATCTCATAAATGTACTAGGGGCATTGGAAAGACCGAAAGGCATGACTAACCACTCATATAATCCGCCCTTAGTCTTGAAAGCAGTTTTCCACTCATCGCCCTCCCTAATACAAATCTGATAATAACCACTCCTCAAATCAATCTTACTAAACACCTTAGAGCCATGTAACTCATCCAACATATCTTCAAGCCTAGGTATAGGGTACCTATACTTGATAGTAATTTTGTTTATGGCCCTACTGTCAACACACATCCTCATACTACCATCCTTCTTCGGGACCAAAAGAGCGGGAACAGCACACGGACTTAAGGATTCTCGTACCAACCCCTTGAATATCAATTCCTCAACTTGACGTTGAATCTCTTGAGTTTCTTTGGGATTTGTCCTGTAGGCTGGCTTATTAGGTAGAATGGATCCTGAGATAAGGTCAATATGATGTTGAATGTCATGCTTTGAGGGTAAACCCGAAGGTATCTCATCTGGAAATAGGTGACTAAACTGATTCAATATGACCTTGGCTATGGGATGGGATGGAAGTGGTGTTTCTGGCTCATCTTGTACTTGCAATATCCCCTCTTTCAAGGCCTTGAACTCATGTTGAGAAGCCTTTAAAAGTGGTTCAACATATGTCAAAAGCAAGTCATATTGATTTTGGCTTTTTTGTGGTTTCATTTTGTGGAGTTCGGATGGTGACATAGGATTCAGGGTAATCTTCTTGCCATCTTTGGTAAAAGAATAAGTATTAAGATAACCATTATGCATAATCTTCCTGTCATACATCCATGGTCGTCCTAACAGAATATGGCAAGCATCCATGGGGATAACATCACACCAAAGTTCATCTTGGTAGTTCTTACCAAGAGAGAATGAAATCAAGCAACGAGAGTTAACTTGTAATCCCTTGCCTTGATTTAGCCATTGAATATTGTATGGGTGTGGGTGTGCCGTGGACTGAAGGTCCAGTTTCTCAATCATACTCAATGAAACAACGTTGGCACAACTTCCTCCATTGATGATTAACGAGCACACTTTGCCTTGGACTGTACACCGTGAGTGAAAGATGTTCTCACGTTGTTCATCCTTAGCAACTCGTTGATTGCTCAATACCCTTCGAATTACTCACATCTCACCATCATCTGTGTTTTTCACAAACTCCTCTTGATCATCCTCATGATCCTCCTCAGCATCTTCTTCCTTTTCCTCTTCTTTCTCCTCGGCAAATTCTCCCTCTATGGCTTCCCACTCAGCTAAGGTAACCACTTTGCGACTAGGACAATCAGAAGCAATATGTCCTAAGCCTTGACACTTATAACACCTTCTCTAGTTTATGGGGTATGGGTTTGGATGTGGGGGATTCGGTAGTGGCCTTTGAGGAGCTTGGTTCTTTTGTGGATTGGTTGGGAAAGGAGTAGATGGTTTAGGTTGAGGTGTGGTACTTCCCTTGTTGAAGGGTTGCCCACGGTTTGGTACTGAATTTGGCTTGAAAGAATCACAAACATTCATCCTAGACTTTCTTTATTGCTCCACCTTATGTGCTAGGACACACACTTCATCAAAGGTGGTGTAAGCTTGCAATTCAACCACGTTGGCTATCCTAGGATCAAGCCCTCCTAGGTAACGAACCATGGTCTGCTCTTCAGGCTCATGAATGTCACATTTGATCATGAGTTTCTCAAACTCATGTGTATATTCTTCAACACTCATTTTGCCTTGATTCAGATGGTAAAAGAGCATGTATTGATCTTGGACATACGTGGAAGGTAAAAACCGTACCTTCATCTTGGCTTTCATCTTGTCCCAAGTAGCAATCTTACTCTTCCTCTCCCTAGTTCTCTTAGCATTAAGGTTTGTCCACCATAAGGAGGCATATTTCCTTAGTCTAAGAGCAACTATCTTGACTTTCTTATCCTTCGGAATCTCCTTATACTCAAAGATACGTTCCACTATTTGTAACCATTCAATGAACTCATCAGGATCTAGCTTACCCTCAAACTCAGGAATTTCAATCTTGAATTCATTAGAGTTGAAAGTAGGCCGCGTTCTTCTTTGTGTTCTTTCGAATGGTACATCCTCTTCAGAGAATGATAACGCATTGCTAGCTTCCTCTTCATGGCCATAATCCATCCCAATTCGAATGCTTGGTGGCTCTTGAAGCTTGTGCTTTTGTTTCATGTGGTTTCCAAGATGTTTTCTCAAATACTCATTTCGTGCTTTGAGTTCTTGATTGCTCGCACTCATTTCTTGCATTTGCTTGGAAAGAACCTCGAGCCTTTCTTCCACAGACATGCTAGTACTTATTGTGATTACAGGAGTGAACGGTTTGTGCTTGATTGTGTTTGAACTGATTTCAGAGATAGACTGGGAATAGCGTGGGGTTCAGGCAAGGATCTGAACTTGCTCTGATACCAAAATTGATATAAGTCTCAAGGGAATGAAGCAACCCAAGTAAACTTACAACAAGAACACTAGAAAATAAGCAAACACCCAACAGCCAAGGAGCCACGGTTGTGCTTAATGGCACGGGGTGACCGTGCTAACTTGCTGCCTAGCTCGCCTAGAAAGTGCCTCACTTCACGGTTTGAGATGGCTTTGATTTCAAATGGAAATCTGATGCAACGAGCCTTGTTTTGGCCTTGATTATGTGTGGAAAAGAGTAAGCAAAGGAGTAATGAAAGTGAGGAATGAAAGTAGGAATAAGAACACCAAGAAGATCATTAAAGGAGCTCACGGTTTAAGAGGAGAGAAACCAAGAGCTAGCTTATGAACTTCAAGTGTGTTTAATGAAACTAGGATTCTAAGCTAGATGATTAGATAAGATACACCACTAATCACTTAGCTTAGGGCCCTTAATCTTGGATCAGGATAAGATACACCACCTAACCAAAGATTAAGACTCACTTGGTCACCACCTTAATCGGCCACAATTAAGGATAAGCAAGTTAAGTGTTTAAGGAAATCACAAGACACAAAGTCTTTGCTCTCAACTGAATAATCAACTCTAACTCATTAAATGAACACACAAGGCTTTTATATGGCCTTGAAAATACATGAGAGGGCTTTCCTTCTAAGGTAGGAAAGTCATTAAGCATACCTAAGACTACTTAGTACATGGTTTAGCCTAAAACAAACACAAGCTGAAAGTTTAAGTTACAAAGCACTATTTCATCTTCCTAAACTCTTTCCTATGCATTAAGGAATGTTAATGACTCAATTTCCCAGCTAGGAAGGTAAGGATACATGGCTGGCCACCTCAAAAGAGCTGAAGAATGCATGGTTGCCATGTCATGCTTGAGTGGCCGTGTGTGAGCTTGCCAAATGGAGGCTTTTCCCTTGCTCCACATGTCTCTCTCATGGGTGGCTGGGTGGCAGCTTACCAAGTAGCTCAAAATGATCAAGTAGGTAGGCACTCACCTTAAGCAAACCCCTTGAAGGAGGAAAACCACTAGGCTAAGTAACCGGGTGTCAATCAGCCGGTTTCTGCCTCAACTTGTCACGCATGCTTGGCACATCAAATGCTGACTAATTGCTATGTTTCTTACATGGATGGAAACCTCAGGATGTGTAGTTTACCCTCCAACTTGAATTGTAGCATTTGGACTTCATTTTCCCCCTGAACAAACCAGAATTCCAAAACCGTGCAGTTTGTAGTGCAATCCGGGCAAGGTCAAAAGATGATCTGTTTTAAGCAACCAATTGAACTCCAAATAATATGAAACTAATTGGAATTAAAAGCTAAGATCTTAAGCTTATAAATCTCCCAAAAAACGAGCACCAAAACGTGCTTTAAACCTATGTAATCAGATAACAAAAACCGGGTGAAAATCTGGATGAGAACCCGGGTGCATCACCTTGTGTCTTCTCCGTCAAGTGACTTACGGCCGTGACTTTGGACTTGATTTCGTGATTGTTCTGGATCATTGTGAGATTATTAGACCTTGAGGATGGACCTCCATCAAAGGCTCCATCTAGGACCCTTTTTGGCCAAACCGGAGGCCCATCCGGAGTGATCCAGATAAGATTACTATTTTATCCCTTGCCAAAGGGACTATAAATAGTCACCTACCCATATCGGGAAAGGGGTTGGCAATCTAACTCTTCATTGGCTTCATACTACATTCTCTTCTGCTCACCTTTGACTTGAACCCTTAACTGACTTGACCGTCAGAGAGGCGTTCCCCGGTCTACAACCCGGGGGTGCCATTTTTGCAGGGTGGACCTTGGAGGAAGAGGACGTCAGGTGTCGCACACGTGCCGTCTGATAAGCCCGCTCTTTCTTCCCACATCATCTTCAACAGCAAACGCCAAGAATCTCCAAAATTAGATTGGCGCCGTCTGTGGGGAAAGAGCAGTAACGATGGTTGTAAGTGAAGCAACACGGGCATGAACTTGGAAGGACAAGGCCCCTGTGGTTAACACCTCTACACTTCCTGAGGTTCAGGATGCCTCGGAGAGTTCACAGGCAAATCCCCAGTCAGCTAGTTCGCGTCTTCCCGAGAGAGAGGCATACGTTACAGTGGATACGCTGAAGAACTTCATGTCCGTCATGACAGAGACCATCACATGGCAGGTCCCAGAGCAGGTTAAAAGGGCCATGGAAGCTGCGAACTCGGTAAGGCCACTTCCTCATTTTGACTACGTATGCACTACTGGCTACGAGCCTTCCCACCGGCAGGTATGCGTACCATCTCCTCGTTATACTGAGAGGGAACGGGAGGCATCCCGGTCGAACCGGAGTGGCTAACCCTATTCAGGGCATCATGATTGGCACACGGCTGTGGCGGCCAGGCCAAGTGGCCATCCCATCCAAGGGTAGACGGCCAAGTCCACCACTGCTTCCACTCCTTATGCGACGCACTCTAAGGAGACCGTCTGGCTTGAAGAACAAGGGCAGACTTCCAAGCCTTGAGGGGAGGCCTCGGGCTAGCAGCGGCCTACCCCGAAGCGGCCCAGAACTGCGCCGACGTGACCGGTCCCCGGCAAGGACTTCAAGGCACGGTCGGGATAGGAGAAGTCCCTCTGTTGTTAAAGTTGAGCACCATCCCAAAACTCCCATCAAGGTTTCGAGGACCGCCGCTCGACCAGTAACTCTCCCCTTCTCCACCCCATTCAGCGCAGAGATCATCAATGCTCCGTGCTATGGGAAGGTCAAGATGCTCACGGTAGATCTTTACGATGGGACAACAGATCCCGAAAAACATCTAGGGGTCTATAAGGCACAGATGTATGTTCAGGACATGGACGACGCTGCATATTGTCATTATTTCCCCACTACCTTGAAAGGGGTAGCGTAATCATGGTTTAACGGTCTGCCCCCAGGAACTGTTACCTGTTTCCAAGATCTAGCCGACAAATTTATCAGCCAATTCATCACAAGTTGGAAAGAAAGGAGGACCATCATCCACCTTTCTAAGATCAAGCAGGGGCCCCAGGAGTCCCTCGTCGAATTCGTCAAGCGCTTCCACCAGGAGGAGGTCTTAATCCCGGATCTGGAAGATGGGGTGGCATACACCTGCTTCCTAAATGGTCTCAAAAGCGGGCGCTTCAAGCTCTCCTTAGCCAAGCAAAAGGGGACCACATTGGTCGAGCCCTTGAGGGAGGCTGCAGACTTCATTCGTGCCACGGAGATCTGCGCTGATAACTCCGACGCCTTGAAGAAGGCTAGAATCCTCGCGGATAAGAATCTCAATCATGGTGATAGAAATCCCGGCCCGCGAGATGGGAGGCCACAACTCGAGACAATCAACCCCCGATTCACTGCAGACGCCCGAAGCATCCTCATAGAGGTGAGGGGACATCCTATGCTCCGAAGAGCGCTGCCAATGAATGAGCCCCCGAAACCCCAGAATACATGAAAATATTGCGAGTTTCATGAGCAGAATGGGCACACCACTATTGAGTGCCATGAGCTAAAGAAAGCCCTTCATGAACTAGCGGATAAGGGTTAGATCGACCATTTTCTGAAGAGAGGTCCGCATTTCCTTCGCAAAGAGCAGGAGCCCGCACAGCCCCAGCCGCGGGAGGAAGAGTGTTCAACGGAAGTCATGGCCACCATTGCTGGAGGCTACGAAGAGGGTATGAGCTGGTCAGCTTGGAAGGCTCCACTCAGAGGCACGCAGCAGGTACTTAAGACTTAGCAGGGGCCTTACGTGACGGTGCCCACCATGGTGTTCGGTGAAAAGAAAGCCCCGTGCTTTGCTTCTTCACACAAGGATCCCTTGGTGGCTGAGATGAAAATAGCTAGTGCAGTTGTATGGAGGATCCTGATTGATACAGGAAGCTCCGTTGACATCATCACTTGAGATTGCTTGAAGAAGCTAACGCACCCAGGACGTGACATTATCCCCTTGGTGAACCCCATCTTAGGTATTGGAGGGTAGGAGGTGAACCACACCGGTATGATTCGCCTCCCTTTACGCTTCGGTGATAAGCTAAAGGCCAGGAACCTGGAGGTTGACTTCCTAGTCGTCGACATGCCCACGGCCTACAATGTGATTCTAGGACTTCCTACCCTTCGCAAGGTGAAAGACGTCATCGCCCCATACCTCCTCCAACTCCAATTTGAGGCTGATGACGGATGTGTGGGTGAAATACATGGAGACCAACGAATGGCTCAGGAGCATTACTTGGTGAGCATTCGGCCCCTGGTACAAGGAGCAAAGGAGCATGGGCCTGACGGACTGTCCCAGGTGGGGAAGCTGGCCAGGGCCAGACCACCTCCTGCTGTCCGTGAAGCCTTGGTCATTCACACCTTAACCTCGGCCAAACCCTCATGGCTACGACCGGAGGCCGCTTACGACGTGGAGCAGCTTCCACTTGAAGAAGAATGGCCTGAGCGCGCGGTCCAGCTAGCCGAGATGTAATAGCCCTCGATCGGCAGTCGCTGCTCTTACTCCTGCTAGAGTACATAGATGTCTTCGCCTTCGAACCTGAGGAAATGCCCTGGATCGATCCAACTGTTATGGAGCACTGATTGAACATAGACCCCCTCCATAGGCCGGTCACCCAGAAGAAGCGCCACATGGGCCCAGAGAGAGCGACCACAACTAATGCTAAAGTACAGAAGTTGTTAGAAGCCGAGTTCATTCGAGAGTGCTAATACCCTGAATAGATCTCAAATGTGGTGTTAGTAAAGAAACCCAATGGGACGTGGAGAATATGTGTGTACTTCACAGATTTAAACAAGGCTTGCCCAAAGGATAGCTACCCACTGCCAAAAGATTGATAAGTTGGTGGACGCTACGGCTGGGCACACTTTATTGAGTTTCATGGACGCCTTCTCCGGATATCACCAAATACTCCTCTGCCCGGACGATCAAGAAAAGACTGCGTTCATCACGGACCGAGGCCTGCATTGTTATAAGATGATGCCTTTCGGTCTAAAAAATACATGAGCCACCTATCAGTGCCTCATCAACAAATTATTCGAGTCCCTCATTGGCAAAACTATGGAGGTCTACGTTAACGACATGATAGTAAAAAGTAGGATCGACATTGAACACAGCCACGATTTAAGAAAGACATTCAACATACTGCGAGCCTTTAGCATGAACCTTAACCCCAAGAAATGCGTGTTTGGAGCACGGTTTGGCAAATTTCTGGGGTTCATGATTAGCAGCCGCGGGATTGAAGCTAATCCAGACAAGGTCCGAGCCATACTCGACATGAAACCGTCGCGGAATGTCAGAGAAGTGCAACGCTTAATCGGTTGCATAGATGCTCTGGGCCGGTTCATGTACCGATCTGTGGACAAGTCCCAGTCGTTCTTTCACGTCTTACGATAGCGGGCAAACTTCATTTGGGACCAGTAGGCTGATGAGGCTTTCCAAGCGCTAAAGACGCACCTGGCTCAAGTGCCTAAAGTAGCCAACCCCCTTGTGAGAGAAACACTCATCCTCTACCTGGTCGTTTCATAGCACGCGGTCAGTGCAGTTCCTGTCCCTGTGTACTATGTGAGCCACGCCTTAGCAGGGGCGGAAGTAAACTATCTTATTATAGAGAAGTTCGCCTAAGCCCTAGTGATGGCCAGCCGGAAGCTAAGGCCCTACTTTAAGGCTCACCAGATCCTGGTCCTAACCGACCAACCCTTGAAGAATGTCCTTCAGAGGTTAGATGCCTCAGGATAGCTCTTAAAGTGGGCCGTCAAATTGTCACACTACGACTTGGTTTTTAAACCATGACATGCCATCAAGGCCTAGATGCTAGCTGACTTCTTGGCCTAGAATGCCATGCCTGTGAAGGACGGTGAGCCACACCCTAGGCCCTAGAACCTATATGTTAACGGCTTGTCCACCAAGGACGGGAGTGAGGCCGACCTCATCATTGAATGTGCCGCCGGTGTACGACATGAACACGCTTTGAAGTTCATGCTCAAAGCGTCCAATAATGAAGCAGAGTAACAAGCCCTCATCATGGGAATAGAACTATGCTACACTCGAACAGCGGACTCAGTCCAAGCATTTTCTGACTCCCAACTAGTCGTCAGCCAGCTCAACGGTGCATATGAAGTAAAGGACGACCCCATGACAGAATATGTTCGACGAGTACGACAGGCAACTAAGCTGCTAAAGCACTTTGCGATCACACATATCCCTCGGAGAACCGGCAGGCTGATGCACTGTCTAAACTGGCAAGTTCATCTGATGATGGGAAGCCCAAAAACATTCAGTGGGAGACCCTGACGTAAAGGAGCATAGATCCACATGAAGTGCTATGGTTAGACAGAAGCTCGACATGGATGGACCCCATCCGCGCGTACCTCGCTGATGGTACCCTTCCCGCGGATCCAAAAGAAGCTGATAAAGTGAAGAAACAATCAAACTAGTTCAACCTGCATGAGGGGATCCTGTACAAGAGGTCCTTCACCCAACCTCTCTAGCGTTGCGTGACCTCGGAGCAAGGGGAAATGATACTAGAAGAGTTACACAAAGGCATTTGCAGTAACCATGCTGGAGGCTGTGCCCTGGCCGTGATGGCTATTTAAACCAGCTACTACTGGCCCAATTTGTGGGAGGATGCCATGACACTAGTGCAGACCTGCGACAAGTGTCAGAAGTTTGCCCCCATCCAATAAGTACCCTCTACCCCCATGATGCCAATTTTCAGTCCTCTAACATTTGCTACTTGGGGAATGGATATCCTCGGCTCTTTCCCCAAGGCTACGGGGTAGCATAAGTATCTCTTTGTGGCAGTCAATTACTTCACCAATTGGATAGAGGCTGAGGCTGTCGCCTCCATAACCACGGCCGAAGTATGGACGTTCATTTGGAGGAATATCATCACTCACTTCGGCATCCCTTATGCCATCATCTTTGATGATGGCGGACAGTATGACACTAATAGGCTAATTGACTATCTTGGCACCTTGGGGTGTTAAGTTCGGTTCACCATCGTTACTCACCCACAGAGCACGGCCTTATCGCCGGTCGCTTTACTCTTAGTCTTAGTAGGGGCTAAGGGTCCCAGAGCACGGCCTTATGGCCGATCACTTCACTCTTAGCCCCACTGGGAGATAAGGGTCCTAGAGCGCGGTCTCATTATCGATCACTATACTCTTGGTCCCAGTGGGGGCTAAGGGTCCTCGAGCACGGCTTTACGACCGGTTGTTATACTCCTAGCCCTACTGGGGACTAGAGGCCTCTCAGTACGGCCAGTGGGCGGCCAATGTTAGGGGTCCTAATAGGGACTGAAGTTACTAGCACCCAGCCTCACGGACGGCAACTAGCCTGGCTCGGCTTCAAAACCCAGCGCTGTCACATCAATCCATACATACATATAAACAAACAGTATAAAGAAAGACACGAGTTGTGACAAAAGAAATCTTTATTACAACCAGATCGTTACATGGCAATTGTGCAAACAAGTGAAGGGAGAATACAACAAGTCTCTACGACCTGCTCCTCGTCACTCGAGAGGGGGGGTTGTGTCCCTCAGCCTTGAAGTCACTTCCAGGTGCAACTGAGGATTATAAACCTCTCAACAAGGTGGGGAACTTGGGCGTCCCTATGCCTTTCATCAATGGACAGTAACCATGCCTCAACTATGTCCCAGCTTAGCTCTTGCAGGTTCACCATCATACGTCCCATAGTGTCCCTTACTCGAAAGTCTTAGCTCTGCCACATCATTGATCACCGTGGCATAGAAGATGGCTTGTACCATCTCGGGAATGGGGGCGGTATGAGCAAACTATATCACCATGATATGATCAAACTCGGGGTAAAGGCCCTCAAAATTCAGAGGGAGCAGGTTCGGACGAAGACTTAAAGACTCCCTCACAGACCAGTGGAGGTTGTCCCTGACATATTCCGCCGCGTGTATGGCGTTCTGGAAGGTGGGAAAAGAAGTCATCCTTCTTCCCATAGGGTCGCTCGACAGCAGAGGGCCCACTGGTGGGTTTGTAAATTGAGAAGCCTAGGCGCTCCTAAGTCTGCGGTCTATGTCTCCAAGCCAAGACTCAACGGGGCCCTAGTCTAGCTTTCGCATAGCCCACATCACGTAAACCATTGTGAACCTGCTTGAAAGTCCTAGCTCAGCTGCATTGTCTATAACCATGGCATAAAAGATTACTTGCACTATCTCTGGAATGTTAGAGTCATGGGCGTATTGCGTCGCTACTCTGAGATCAAAGCGGGGGCAGAGGCCGTGGTAGTCCAGGGGGAGGGGCCTGGGGCCAAGAGCTGAGGACTCCCTCAGTGCCCAACGGAAGTTGTCCCGGATGTATTCAACTGCTTGCTCAATACTGGTGAAGTTAGGAAAAAGATTCATCTTTCACTCTCTCTCTAATCCCTCGGCTTCTCTTACTCTCTGTCTAGGAAAGAAGATTGGGGAAATTTGTTGAGTCTTTATCCTCTTCTATAAAGAGGGGAAGATGGCTGATGGGGATATACACCTCCTGAGGGAGCAACCAGCCACTCCATCCCCGCCACGTGGCTCCTGCGCCCTAAGGTGAAGACCTAGAATAAGATACAAAAACTATGTGCATCAAGAGAAGATCATTCAAAGTAACAACGCAACGGACTAAGGGGAGGAACCAGTCCCCCAAGATAATTTTATTATCGAAAACCCTCATGGAAGAAGGCATAAGGGAGAGATACAATACAAGGGAAATATTGAAAAAAAAAATCTTTTTGCTACTCTTTGTCACTGGAAGGAGGTGGGGGGCCGGTGATCCTGGGCTCTCCTCCTAGCCGTCCACTGATCTGCGGGTATTTGCCGGTAGGGTTCATTGTCGAAGCTGCGCTTCCCGCAGGTCACCTCTAGTGTGACTTAACCAGGCCTCAAAGGATGTCCATCTCAACCCCTCAAGGGTCGACTTCAGGTAATCGGCGAGGAAGCCGCTCACTATGCCCAATTCTAGGGCATAGTTTAATAACATAGCATAGAATGTCGCCTGAACCATCTGAGGGAGCTCAAAGTCAAGTGCTGCTCTCTCGGCATCGCGCGACAAAAAGCATGGGCATAAGTCTTACTAATCATCTGGAAGTGGACAGGGCGGGCGTGTGGCCCTCCTCCAGCGCCAAATGAAGGATTCTCTCCCAAAATTGGCCATCTCCCTAGTGTTCTAAAGAGGAGGAAATGCATGAAGAAGGGGGGCATACTGAGCTCTCTCTGTCTCCTTTCTCTCTCCTACCCTCTCCTACGATTCCCTCCTAAAGGAATAGATGCTTAAGCAATACTTCTATGAGTATTAGTTTATATTTATAGAGGAGGCACAAGGGGTGTTATGGTTCACAAAGATACCCACAAAAGCCCAGTGGCCAATCCACTCCTGTCACGCGGCCATCCAATCAGCACAAATTAAGGTGAATGCAAAGGAAGTAGTAAAATTCTAGGAAGGAAAGAAAAACACGGTCATCTTATTACTAGCAATGAAGGTAATACAAAAAAAAAAGGGAGGGAAAAAAAGGAATACAGAAGTAGCACGCATGTTTAGGGTATCTCTTGATGGCCTCACTCCAGCTTGTCAGCATCCGAGGGGGAGGCCGCCCCCTCAGTGGCTGAGCTCTCTTTCTGCTACTCGGCCTCCAAGCCTTCTTCCTCTCGCTCAGCCTCCGAGCCCTCTTCCTCTTACCTGGACCTTGAGCTCTCCTCCTTTTGCTCAGCCTTTACCCAGAACCGAGCCTCAAAGATTCGATCTCCGTTCAGCCACACCCATGACTCAAAGGTGCTCCAGCGGAGCTTAGTAAGGGTCAATTCGATTACATGGAGCATCTGCCCATACAAGACCCCCAACCTCCCGGCTTCATTCAAAAGCATTGCATAGAAAATGGCCTGAGGTAGCTCTGGAAGTTCAAAGCACCAAGCAGCTTCCTCGGCCACGGCGAGTTTATAGCTCGGGCACAAGGCCTGAAAGTCCTTCGGAAAAGGCAACGGGGAAAAGCAACCCTGTGCTGATCCCACTCAAAATGGTAGGCAACATATTCAGCCATCTCCTCGGTGCTAAGGGAACGAGGAAAAGCCATGAAAAGAACGCCCAATAAAGATCGATATGGGAAATGAAGGATGGAGCCACCATCCTTAGCAATCGCATTTTATATCTACTAAGAGGGCAGTTTTCCAAGCCGCCATCCAAGCCTAGAGACTTGCTCCATCTATGATCGGTGGCCGCAGGGCCTTCCACAACGGGGGCCCAATTTCTGAAACCCACCGGATATATGCCGGCCATAGCTAGTTTCCACATTTCACCTGACTGCTCGCTTGGCTCGATGTGCAGGCAAAATATGAGGGGCTAAGTGATTGGGGAAATAAGATTTCCCTGTTGGGCCCATCTCAATTAACCCACAGACCAGGCCCGCACTCTAGAAAATAAGCCCTAAGCAGGACCCTGAAGGCTCTACCCAGGACCCTTTTTACCCAAACCGGCGGCCCATCTAGAGTAACCCAGGTAAGATTACTGTTTTATTCCTTACCAAAGGAACTATAAATAGTCACCTACCCACCTCGGGAAAGGGGTTGGCAATCTGACTCTTCATTGGCTTCATACTACATTCTCTTCTGCTGACCTTTGACTTGGACCCTTGACTGACTTGACCATCGGAGAGGCGTTCCCCAGTCTATAACCCAGGGTGCCCTTTTTACAGGTTGGACCTTGGAGGAAGAGGACGTTAGGTGTCGTGCACGTGCCATCTGATAAGCTCGCTCTTTTGTCCCACCTTATCTCCAATAGCACACCCCAAGAATCTTCGGAATCAATAATCTTACCAAATGATATGAAGATGATGATGATCATCTTTGTCCTAGGAGCCAATATATAAGTAAAGTGCTAATGATGACAATGTATGGTCATTGGCGAGAAGATTAGGCTTGACATGTTGATGCGGCAAGATGAAGTTGGGGGTGAGATGATGATAGATGATGATGATGATGGATAGTGATTAGTGATGGTGAGGTGGTGGTGGATGGTGATTAGGTGATGGTGAGGTGGTGATTATGATGAGAATTGATGATGAAGTATGAAGGATTAGAGGTGATGGCAAGAAGATGGGGATCTAGCATTAAAAAGTATCTGGAGGTGGCCTTAAAAAGGTTGAATTTATAGTATAGTTTTGTTAGGGTTTTTTCCCCCCATGGAGGATTTCTTGTCTTTGAAGTATTCAAATTTCTCTTCAAACAGGAGTCGTAATCTTGTAAACCTAGTCCAAATAAATCATTATAAAAATAACATTTTCCATAAATCATTATTTTCGGATCGACCTGATAAATCTGCTTATGAAATCCTTCCATAAATAAAACCCACACTTCAACGTCTTTCTTCTCCTCTTCACTTTATTAGTTGTTAACCAGAAAATAGATAAAATAAAGTAAATTATACAAAATAATAGATACAATATAACCTAAATAATTATTAAAAACATGCATAAATTATGACTTAACAAATTCCCCCACACTTAGAATTTGGATGTGCTCATGCAAAGAAATCTAGGACTCGACCTAAAAACTACCCATCTTTCTTATGAATTCATACTTGAAAAATGGAATTTACACTAGGAATTGTTTGCTTTAAAAACAATTTTATTCAAAATTAATTAGTTTTCCTTCCAATAAGTGAACAACTACTAAACATCCAATCACCATCAAAGAGTTTCTTCATCAGCGTCACAATATGTCTTTAACAAAGTAACAAGAACAATAATTATCCATCTCTTTTAAGCATGAATACACAAATCTAGGGGTCTAAAGATTTCAAGATAGGAGACATTCAGGTGCGGTATGGCTAGAAAGACAATTGAACTAGAAGAAATAACTCATCAAAATTGATCCTAAACTTTGCTTGCCTTTTTTTTCTAGAAACTCCAAACTCCAATTGCACATATATTTGAGGCTCGTATAAGGTCTTAGAAATTAAATACTCCCTGTCTCATACTCACCCGAATATAGGTGCTGAAGTTAACAATTTGTTCTTACTTTTTTTTTGACTGTTGGTATGGTTTGAGTCCTTGATCGGCCTCAAGGGGGGCATGACTCTCCCAACATGGGTTACTTCATACATAGGGCTCAACTTGAGACCTAAACTTAAGGGGGAAAAGGTGTCGTGCCACCTACTCTGACCATGTTGGTCGTCTAATAACTTTCTTTTTGGATTTTATAAACTATTGTTGGCATATTTCGAGTTGTAGATGGCCCTAAATGGGGTTAACTCCTCAAGCATAGGTATTCTTCATAAACAAGCCGCTTAAGAGGAATAAGTATCGTACCACTTGAACTGACCTGTGTTGGCCAACCAACATTTTTTTTTTTTTGGCTT
Source organism: Carnegiea gigantea (assembly GCA_029747015.1). Lineage (NCBI taxonomy): Eukaryota > Viridiplantae > Streptophyta > Magnoliopsida > Caryophyllales > Cactaceae > Carnegiea > Carnegiea gigantea. Next base: position 623,777 of record JAKOGI010000376.1, read on the forward strand.
TCTTCTTTTCTCTTTTTTCTCCTTTTTTTAAATACAAGACAAGAAAACTCACAATTTTAATGAGTTATTCTACTAATTCAATAATCTAGGAAAATAGATTAGGTCCTTTTATTACCTCTGAAGTGGCTATATAACATGGCCTAATAAGATGGATAATCCAGACAATTACTCATTAAAGAGATATATGAAGATCAACTCAAACTATCCTGAATGACGGTTACCATGCTCAAAAGTCCTCATTTATAGAAGAATAAAATAAAAATAGCAAGAAAGCCTAGTATAAACTCATATTCATGCATTATTTATAAGAAAGGCATATTTTTTTTTTGTTCTGTTTTTTTTTTTCAAAATTAAAAATTGCAGGAACTAAATGCATGATGCACCCCTCCACACTTAATTCATGCACTCTCCCTAGTGCGTGCAAAATGATAAAAATAATGAAGATAAAAGTAGAATTAAATGTATACTTCCCTAAAAATATTGGTTGCCTCCCAACTAGCACCTTTGTTTACTGTCGTTGGCTCAGCGCAAATGAAGCTTATGGATCTTCTAGTTGGATCTCCTCCACTAAGCATAACCGGTCTCCTTCATAAAAGTGCTTTAGCCTGTGACCATTTACTTTCAAAATCTTATTAGTAGAAAATTAACAACACCATGTGGATAAGTCTTTATCAGCTGAAAAGGTCCTAGCCATCTAGAGTTTAAGTTATCAGGAAAGAGTCTCAATTTTGAATTAAATAACAACACTTTTTCACCCACCTGAAATTGTCACTTAGTAAGCTTGGCATCATGAAAAGCTTTGCCTTTACCTTTATAAGTCACTGAATTGTTGTAGGCTTTTAGACAAATCTCTTTCAATTCCTACAATTGCAACTTACGCTCCTTCGCTACTAGGTGATAATCTAAATTACACTACTTCACAACCCAATAGGATTTATGCTCTAACTCTACATGGAGATGATAATTTGTAACAAAAACTAACCTATAAGGTGACATACCTTTAGGCGTCTTATATGCAGTTCCATAGGCCCATAGAGCTTCATCTAACCTAAGACTCCAATCTTTCTTATCTAGCCTTACAACTTTTCCTAATATCAGTTTGATCTCTTTATTAGAGATTTCAACTTGGCCATTTATTTAGGATGATAACTAGTAGACACCTTATGAGTTACACGATATTTGGCTAACAAGCACCTAAGGCTTTTTTACAAAAATCCCCTATCACTAATGATCGCTTAAGCAGTCCATATCTATACAAAATAAGAGATTTAACATGGTTCACCACAGTTTTAGCATCATCAACTCTCGTAGCCATAGTTTTAATCCACTTAGATACATAATCAACAAGCATGAGAGTGTAAGTAAAATTTAAAAAAATGGCGCAAATGTCCCATGAAATTAACACCCTATACATAAAAAATCTCACAAACATATACATTATGCGGAGGTATTTGATTCCTTCTAGATAAATTACCTGTCTTCTAGCATGCTTCACATTTTTTGCATAATTCATAGGCATCTCTAAAAATAGCATGCTAGTAAAATCCATAATCAAGAACTTTGTGTGTTGTTATTTTAGCTCTAAAATGTCCCCTACTTTCAGAAGAGTGGCAGAAAGTTCAAACAGAATGAAATTCTATGATCTATACAACGCCTTATGATATGATCTCCACAATGTTGCCATAAATATAGCTCATCCCAAACATAATATTTGCACTAAGCTCTTATCTTCTCCTTTTGGGCTCTAGATAAGTCTTTAGGAAAGGTTTTGGTACCTATGTAATTAACTATATTAGCATACCAAGGTAACCTACCAGTGACAACATATAAAGTCTCATCCGAAAAACAATGACTCAATAAATTACCAGTCTCCCCATTTTGTAACCTACTTAGATGGTCAACTACTAAATTTTTAGCTCTTGACTTGTCTCTCATTTCCAATTGAAATCTTATAACAGTAAGACCCATCTAATCAATATAGGTTTTGAGTCAATTTACTCAACAGATGTGTAATAGCAGAATATTGGTATAAATAGTAACTTTAACACCTAATAGATAAAGACGAAACTTTTCTAGAACAAAAGCAATGGTGTACTTTTCCTGTTCTATGGTAGTGTAGTGACACTGTGCTAGGCCTAGAGTTCTAGAAGCATAATAGATCACATGAGGTACCATCCCCACTTTTTGACCTAAGATTGCACCTGCTGCCTTATGACTAACATCACACATTAGTTTGAAAGGTAAAGGCTAATTAAGGGATTGTACTATTGAAGTGGTAGTCAATTTCAATTTCAATTGATCAAAAGCTCTCTTATAGTCCTCATTAAAATAAAATCGAGCATCTTTTGCAAGTAAAGCGCATGAAGGAGGAAATCTTTGAAAAATATTTAATAAATCTTCTGTAAAACCCAACATAACCTAAAAATGACCTCGCCTCCTTGACACACTTGGGATAGGGCAAAGATTGAATCATATCTACTTTAGCCGTATCAACCTCTAATCCCTTAGTAATACTCCATGGTACACCATAACATGACACTTTTCAAAATTAAGCACTGAAATAAGATGATCTAAGCATCAATCAAATGAATCACCATGTACAGTAAAGTCATCTATCAAACCTTCCATAATTTTGCTGATAAAATCAGAGAAAATACTCATTATGCATCTCCAAAATGTAGCAGGAGCATTACACGGCCAAACAACATCATTCTAAAAGCATGGGTGCCTGAACGATAGGTAAAAGTGGTCTTTTCCTGATCCACAAGAGCTGTAGGACTTGAATATAACCTGAATATCCATCAAGAAAACAATAATGCGGCCTCCTAACTAATCTGTCTAACATTTGATCCATGAAGGGCAAGGAAAAATGGTCTTTCTTTGTGGCTTTGTTTAGCTTTCTATAGTCAATACACACTCTCCAGCCACTCTGAACTCTAGTAGGTACTAACTCACCGTCCATGTTCTGAACTACCATTGTCCACCCCTTTTTAGAAACCACATGGATTGGACTAACCCACTCAAAAAATCAGCTATGAGGTATATCACTCCAGCATTTAACCACTTAAGAATTTCTTTTTAAACTACCTCTATCATTGGTTGATTTTGTCTTTGCTGACGATCTCTCTCAGGGTTAGCATCTGATTATAATGTATTTTTTGTGAAGATAAAGCGAGGATAAGTCCTTTAGGTCTGCTAAAGTCCACCCTAACACTTCACTATGTTCTCTAAGCGCCCTAATAAGTTTATCCTCTTTTTTAGATATAAGGTCTCATCATCCCCTAAATAAGCATACTTAAGATTCTTAGGCAATGGTTTCAATTCTAGTTTAGGGGGTGAAATGCTAGAGGGTAACAACTTTGTGTGAGTTTTAAGCATTTCTAGCTTCTTAGGTCTATTAATTACATGCAATTCCAACAAAGACTCTATGCTACTACTACATCATCGTCAACATGGTAGGGCGTATTTTGAAACACAAATTGATCCAAACCTTAAGTAAGCACGGTTAATAATTCATCTTCATGAGACAATCCAAAAAAATCCTAGGACAATTCATCGATCACATCGAATGCAAAAAGATAGTTCACGTCAGTAGGAAGTCTCATGGCATCCAAAACATTGAACTTAATAACTTCACCATCAAATCCCATAGTTAATATTGCTCCATGCAGATCTATTTTTTTCCTGGATGTTTTGAGAAATGGTTTACCAAGCGGTATGGGAATGTCATGGCATTCATCAGCCATGTCCAATACATAAAAATTAGCTGGAAAAAGAAGTTCATTGACTCGGACGAAGACATCCTCTTAGACTCCATCTGGGTATGGATTGCTACTATCAGCTAACTAAATGATTAGGCTAATTTTCTTTAACCCCCCTATATCCAGTTTATCATAAACAGACCTCAATTTATCATAAATGGACCTAAGCATCACATTGATGGATGCTTCTAAATCAAGCATGGCTTTATCAAAGCAAATATTTCTAATTTTAGAAGGAATAGAGAATACACCTTGGTCCTTACACTTAGGGGGAAGTTTCTTTTAGAGAACAGTAGACACATTTTCCCCCACACTTACCTTTTCATTCCCTTTCAATTTAAGCTTTGCAGTACAAAGCTCTTTAAGGAAATTACCAAAATGAAGCACCTACTTGATGGCAACCAAGAGAAGGATGTTGATCTCTACCTTTCTAAATGTTTCTAAGATCTCTTGGTTTGTATCATCTACCCTAGAAGTTGTCCCTTCAGTCTCCTAGGGAAAGGTGGTAATGGCTTATAAGATATCTTTTTATTCTTACCTACTTAGCATTAGAAGTGTAATCTTCATCCTTGCTTAGTTTAGGCTTGTTGCTTCTATTCCTTGTTCTTCCTCTCTACTCTTCTTAGGTTCCTTTAACTCTTTCCTACTTCAAAGTTTCATAGCACTCACATTTTCCTTTGGGTTCTGGAAAGGTTAAGATGGCAACCTATGTTGCATTTGGGCCTATAGGTTACTGACTATTGTATTAGTAGCAATCTACCTCTCTTGGGCTTGTTTAAGAGTCATTTCCATGTTCCAAAATCTATTATCAATGTTCCTTTTTTGTTTATCCATCTTTTTTATAACTTACTCTAAAAGGAAATTTGTTTTATCCTAAGTAGATGGTTGGCTTGGTGGTTGGTCAAAGTCTGGAGGTTGTTGCTAAGTCCATACCTAAGGTTAAGGTGGTCTCTCCATCCTTCATTATAAGTGTTGGAGTATGGGTCGTACTTCTTTTGGCCTTGGTTAGAAAACATAGCATTCACATCCCCCGTTCAAGTGTAGGGCACACCACACCCTACTACTTTCTAAACTGCTCTAGTGATAAGTTTGTTAAGCATAGCAGTGATCGGAGGCAATTAGGTCTCTATAGATGGACCTGAACTAAGCTTATTGACCTTTCTCAGTTGGGATTCCCTAGTTCCAAATTATTGAGTGTTTTGGGCCATAATATTAAATAATTCTCTAGCCTAAGCTGGAGTCTTATTAACCAAAGTCCCACCACTAGCAGTATCTATAATATTTATATCCATACGTATAAACCCTCATGAAAATATTAAATCAATAATTGTTTTGAAATTTGATATTGGGGACAACTAGCACATAATTCATTAAAATGTTCCCAATACTCATGGAAAGTTTTCTGAGTCATTTGTTTAATGCCACATATTTCTCTTCTAATGGATCCAGTTCTAGATGCTGGAAATTATTTTTCTAAAAATGCTTTATGAACTTGAGTCTATGCAATGAATGTTGGAGGGGCCAAGTAATATAGTCCATCTTTAGCCTTATCCTAGAGTGAAAAGGAAAGGCTCTCAACCTAATTTGGTCTTGAGTGATACCCTCAAATTGCATGGTCGAACATGTAATAACAAACTCATTAAGATGACGATATGGATCCTCACCAGGTAGTCGATGAAAGTTAGGCAGTAAATTTAAAATATAGAGTTTAGCTTAAGTGGTTGATCTAATACAGGATAAGTAATAGACAAAGGTTGTGTTTCCAAATTAGGTGCAGCAAGTTCACGTAAAGTAGCCATCTGAACTTTAATATCTGTATAAGTTACCGATTCAGAGCGTCCAGATTTATAATCACTTACTTTACTTTCAAAATCCTCTGATGTATGCTCCTTTTTCTCGTCGATCATACGACTACTCCTTAATCTTATAAACCAAAACAACCTACAAAAATAAAAAACTAGAGTTAAAACAAAACAGTAAAAGTAGTGAAATTAAATAGATAAAACTGACGATTTTATTTTTTCCCCAGCAACGGTGCCTAAATTTGTAATGCTTGTGGTACAGCTACAAATTAAACCACTTCTGAGACTTATCAATAACAATATAGCACAGGGATGTAGGGATCTATCCCAAGAGGAAAGATATAAGACCAAGCTAGTTTTAATCAAATTAAATTCATCACTTTAATACTTTTTTACTTATTCTTTAAACGACTACATTAAGTCAAATGAACAAATGAAATTTTGAAAACTTATTCTGCAATACTCCTAAATATGCTTATACCAATTCTGAAATAAATCGTAAAAAGCAAACCTAATTATTCTAGAAAAATAAAACTAAAAATATTCTGACAACATTAAACTAAAAATTAAAACAGAAAATATGAAGCAGAAAATTTATGTCAAAATTTACAAAAAATATCCTTAATTAATAATCTTAAAATACTTAAATTTATAGTCCAAGAATTATATCTAATTAACTTTAGAAAAATAAGGCACAAAATGACTAGAGAAAATGAAAATAGAAAATAAAATTGGAAACTAAATAACTAATAAATTGAACTTAAATAAATTTGAAAATAAATAATAACATTATCGAAATTGTAAAATGCAATTTTCTAGACTTAATAAAATCCTAAAAACTTAAAGTCAAAATTGAAAACTCAATTTTTAGATTTATTAAAGTAGAAACCTACACGTATCCAATTTATGAAATAATTATGATAAATTATCAAATAGTTTTCAAAAATTTTGAAATTAAATAGATGCATATTAGGACTCTATCTGAGCACTAAAGTAGCATAAAATATGCAAAAAAATAAAAAAAAACTATTTTGAACCTAATTTCTAACAAACCGGTAAAGAATGGCAAAAGTAGAACATAAAATTAATCTAAAAAAATTAAACCACACTAAAGATCAAAATATAACATAATTAATCTAAGCGTACTAAGACACACCTAAAGGACTACCCTTTTGGAAGGAGGGGTTAAACGAAATTTAATATTAAAGTCTGTAAATTCAAGAATAAAAATTAACAAAGTGTATCAATCAACTCAAAAGCAAAGGACTAGTTATCAAAGATACCAAACACGAGAAAACACTTACCATAATCTACATGCACCATGCAAATTAATATTTATCATCAACACACAAATTGATTTTTCCATGCGGTAGACTATGGAAGACACCCACCGGCGAATCTTCCCTGTTTTCCCTTATATTATAGTTTACTTAGGTCTAGCCCTAATATAAACCCTACTAGTTTGGTAATCCTAGCACCAGCCTAAGAATTTAATCAAACTACAGCATTAAGCATTAGAGAAATATCATCTAAAACCTTGTCACCAATTTATTAGCAAATTAATTTAACAAAGATCTATAACAATTTTCTGATTAAAAGAGATGGGTTTGAGTGATCTATGATCAATTGGGGAGATACTTATGCTTAAAAGACTAAATCTTTTAGGTGCTTAAACCTTTTAAACTATCATATGAATTTATATTAAACTAACTAGCATACATTTTAATGAAACTAACATGAATATCATGAACAATGAACTCAAACTATTATAGAATCATAGAATAAAAATCAATTAGATAATAAAGCACAAAACTTGTTTCAAAATAATTATTTTGGCTTGGTCTTAAATAGATTATGCTAAGTACAAAAAAACTACTCACACATGTTATAACTAAAAGCGTATAAAATATAAAAAATGTTCATACTTAATTACTAACCTAAATTCATAAAACAAAAACAAAACAATAGTAATCTTAACAAATAATGTGAAGAAGAAGAAGATGATGATGATACAAGTCAAGGGAGCCAATGTATACGTGAGTTGCTGATGATGATGCTATATGATGCTATATGGTGATTGGTGAGAAGATTAGGCTTAACGTGATGCTATGGCAAGATGAAGAAGGAGGTGAGATGATCATAGATGATGATGATGATGGATGGTGATTAGATGATGCTGAGGTGGTGATGGATGGTGATGAGGTGGTGATTATGATGAGACTTGAGGATGAAGTATTAAGTATTGGAGGTGGTGGCAAGAAGATGGAGCCCAAGTGTGCTAGGGATCTGGCATTAATAGGTATCTGGAGGTGGCCTTGAAAAGGTTGAATTTATAGCATAGTTCCACTACGTTTTTTTTTTTCCTTTATGGATTCCTAGTCTTCCAAGTCTTATAATTCCTTTTCAAAGAGGAGTATTAATCCTGTAATCCTAGTACAAATAAATTATTATGAAAATAATATTTTTCATAAATCGTTATTTTCAGACTGACTTGATAAATCCACTTATAAAATCCTTCCATAAATAAAACCCACACTTCAACGTCTTTCTTTTACTCTTCACTTTGCTAATCCTTAACCTAAAAGATAGATAAAATTAAGTAAATTAGACAAAATAATATATATATAATATAACCTAAATAATTATTAAAAATATGCATGAATTATGACTTAACAATGATAGATTATACAGAAGTATCATTGTCCTGTCTCCTTTTGGAGGGATAATGCCTTGGACTATGAGAATCTGATTGGACTAAAATAAATAATTAATTTACAAGTGGATCACAAGCATCAACTTGATTTGTAGTATATGATGCAGAACTAGCTCTTGTCCTTCTCCGAAATGGATTGTCATGCCTTAAATTGCAAGAATTTATATGGATGGAGAATAACTAATTGATAAATGAATTTAACAAGCAATATAATATTAGTTAAATATGGCAAGTAAAAATTCTACTTGGTTACCGTTTCTTTTGGATGATTATGATGACTGCATTGTGCCACTACAACCGTTTATAGGATGTTTAGCGGAGTTTTCTTCGACTGGTCCTTCCAAAAGCATTGGGCTCTGACAGACTAGTATTGTTGAGTACAAAAAATATGAATTAGAAGTCTCAGTGAAAAAAAATAATAACAAACTAAAAACATTACAAAAGTACATTTTTACCATTATCAATTTAATTTTTAGCAAACAATGTACAAAGGTTTTTCTCTTTGCTCCTCCAAATCAGATAATCATATGAGGACTGCAAGCTTCTAATTAAACAAAAAATAATACATTCTGAATTGAATTTAGTGTGAATCATTCCTATAATATGACAAGTTTCAACAACTATCTATACCTTTTTCATTAGCTGATGTGATGTATGTGTGGGTGGTAAGTGATCCAAATCACCAAATCAAACTCAAACTCAAAAACAAACCAAAGTGAAAAGAGAAATGAAAGATGGATGGAATGGAAGAAGATCTTCAACACACAAAAAAAAGGATAGAATAAGATCATGCAATTGAGATAATCCTTCACGGAGCCACTCAATGGCTTGATCTTGGGCTAATTCTCTGGTCTTAACCGAGGAATCACTCCAATGGAGAAGATAGAGAACCTAGAACACCACTTGAATTTGCCACAATTCAAGATATAGAACTAGGAATTTTAGATGCACTGTTGAGAAACACACTCAAAGTACTTGTATTGCTTTTGGAATTGGAGTACAAGCTGAATGACAAGCATCACACGCCCCTCCCCTTTTATAAGCTTAGCAAAAGACAACCAAAAGACTCAATAACTCCTAACAATTAAAACTAGCTAATGAAAAGTCTAAGTAAAATGAAAAGACTCATCATAAAAGGGGTGGGGGAGGTTACAAGGAATATTCTAGGATTTCTACAGCTGATTATTCCCATCTAGAAGCATCTAAAATGTGCACAATATCAGCCACACAATCACATGTAACCGAAGACTCTTCATATTCCCAGAATTAATCCTCACAGCTGCTTCAACTTCAACAGAGTATATCTTCTAGAATACTCAGCCAAAACATGCGTTCTTGGGCTTGCTGGAAATCGCTGGAAGTCTATTTTCCAGAATGGGCTCATTTACTCAATTTGGATAAGCGGTGTAAAAGTTATGGCCCAAACAATGCACCTATCTCAGACTGGACTGGATCAAAATAACATATCTTTGAGTGATATTTTGCCCAATCAAATGACGTCCAAATTAAACAAACTTATGCTTATTTTAAAGCTGAAATCTTAAGCTTCCAAAGCATATGAGCCCTCAAGTTGTGGGTCTACTAAATCTTGCACAAAACAAGTAACAAAGACCGGGTTATGATTGAATGAATCCGGCTCCAACTCGTCGGGCATTGCCATGATTGTTCTGCAAAGTTTAGCCACTTCCTTGACCCCCTTGAGCTTAGTAGGGTCTTTCTTGAGCTGAGAAAGGAGCGTAGGAGAGTGGGCTTGATGGTCTCCATCATTGAAATGCAAGGTACTCTTGATCCCCATTTGGAAAACCCATTTGGAAAAGGCACTTTAAAGTTCAAATAAAACTCCATAAAGTGTCTTTTGTCATGAAATTCAAATATTGGAACCAAAGAAGGGCCTTGCCATGCTTGAATTTGTATGGAGCTTACCTCCCATGAAGTTGAGTTTAAAGAATGAGAATGATCCCCTTGAAAATATACATCAATCCCTCTTTCTTCGAAAAGAATTGTCCTCAATTCTTGTTGTGAATGAGGGCATTCTTCTTGACTCAAGAGTTCCTCAATTCCTTCAACAACCCCACATAGCTCCAAATCGGACACTTGGAGTTCTTCAATTTCAAACTCATCAAATCTTAGAGGTAGGTCACAATTCACCTCATGGTTTTCATGACATCCTTCTTTAAAGATCAAGGATTCTCCATGTTTGCCTTCCTTATCTATCCCTCTTGGTTGTCCCTCACTTGTGTTTCCCATTTGTCCCCCCATGGTTATAAGTTTGGCTAGTTCAGGTTCTAATTGTGGGGATAATGGAACAATGAAATTGTCATAACAAGGATCAAAGTGAGCAACACATGCTATTCCCTTATCTAAATGGTGATCTAGCACAAGTGGCAAAGGACATGAATAGTCTCCTTGTCCCTCAAGTTCAAAGGTCTCTTCATCACCATAGTCATCAAAAACAGGAGGTAGGTTAGCTAGGCTTGAAGCTTCCTCCCCAAGGATCTCTTCATCTTTGTTAGGGTTAGGTTTTTCCAAACAAAGGAAGGAAGTAGAGTTAGAGATACAAGCACTCATGGGACTCCCCTTGTTGAAAGGGATGCCTTTAGAAGAGGAATTAAAGCCATTTCCCTCAAAGGTAAGAAAAAGATGCTTCTGTAAGTTAGAGGTTGGAGCAAAAGCATACTTTAGTTTACCTCTCAACTTATCCCATGTTCTGATCTTACTTTTTCCTCTCTTCTTCCTCTTATACTTGTACTTTTCCCACCATTCAAGTGCATGGCCTCGGAGCTTCTTGATAACCACCTTAAACTTCTCTTGCTCGTCAATATTGTAGCGAGTGAAGACTTAATCCACTTTGGAAATCCAGTATGGGAAATCTTCTTTTTGGCCACGGAACTTTGGAGTTTCAAGGATGACCATCTCCTTTTCAATCAAAGCAATCTCTTTTCACAAGTTCCCAACAGAAACCATGATGGATGAAAGCTTAAGGGTTCTTTGTGGGTTATGTGTTTAGGCTAGAAAAAGGCTGTTTTGGAGAAGAGGAGGGAAGGCACGGTTGTGCAATGGGCACTGGGGAACCGTGCTTGAGTGCTGTTTTGCAGAATGCAGGAAAACAAGGGTGGCACAGTCGTGCTTGGGAGCACGGGGGGAACGTGCCAACTTTCTGCCTACAGACGCTCGGTTTTTGCACGGTTTTGCTGGTTTGAGTTGTTTTTGTGTTTTTGTTTGGGAAATGTGTTTGGGCTGCAAACTTGGTCAAATGGCAACCTTAGCTCTGATACCAATTGATGTATGTGTGGGTGGTAAGTAATCCAAATCACCAAATCAAACTCAAACTCAAAAACAAACCAAAGTGAAAAGAGAAATGAAAGATGGATGGAATGGAAGAAGATCTTCAACACACAAAAAAAAGGATAGAACAAGATCTTGCAATTGAGATAATCCTTCACGGAGCCACTCAATGGCTTGATCTTGGGCTAATTCTCTTGTCTTAACCGAGGAATCACTCCAATGGAGAAGATAGAGAACCTAGAACACCACTTGAATTTGCCACAATTCAAGATATAGAACTAGGAATTTTAGATGCACTTTTGAGAAACACACTCAAAGTACTTGTATTGCTTTTGGAATTGGAGTACAAGCTGAATGACAAGCATCACACGCCCCTCCCCTTTTATAAGCTCAGCAAAAGACAACCAAAAGACTCAATAACTCCTGACAATTAAAACTAGCTAATGAAAAGTCTAAGTAAAATGAAAAGACTCATCATAAAAGGAGTGGGGGAGGTTACAAGGAATATTCTAGGATTTCTACAGCTGATTATTCCCATCTAGAAGCATCTAAAACGCGCACAATATCAGCCACACAATCACATGTAACCGAAGACTCTTCATATTCCCAGAATTAATCCTTGCAGCTGCTTCAACTTCAACAGAGTATATCTTCCAAAATACTCGGCCTAAACACGCGTTATTGGGCTTGCTGGAAAGCCCTAGAAGTCTATTTTCTAGAATGGGCTCATTTACTCAATTTGGATAAGCGGTGTAAAAGTTATGGCCCAAACAATGCACCTATCTTAGACTGGACTGAATCAGAATAACGTATCTTTGAGTGATATTTTGCCCAATCAAATGACGTCCAAATTAAACAAACTTGGGCTTATTTTAAAGCTGAAATCTTAGGCTTCCAAATCATATGAGCCCTCAAGTTGTGGGTGTACTAAATCGTGCACAAAACAAGTAACAAAGACTGGGTTATGATTGAATGAATCCGGCGCCAACTCGTCGGGCATTGCCATGATTGTTCTGCAAAGTTTAGCCACTTCCTTGACCCCCTTGAGCTTAGTAGGGTCTTTCTTGAGCCGAGAAAGGAGCGTAGGAGAGTGGGCTTGATGGTCTCCATCATTGAAATGCAAGGTACTCTTGATCCCCATTTGGAAAAACCATTTGGAAAAGGCACTTTGAAGTTCAAATAAAACTCCATAAAGTGTCTTTTGTCATGAAATTTAAAGATTGGAACCAAAGAAGGGCCTTGCCATGCTTGAATTTGTATGGAGCTTACCTCCCATGAAGTTGAGTTTAAAGAATGAGAATGATCCCCTTGAAAATATACATCATGATGCCTCCACAACATGAATAGTACTATTATGGGATCTTTGGACGTGTTTCCTTCTACTGCTTTTTTCGTAAATTTTGGTCTATGAGACTATTATTATTTAGTATGCAATTCATAAATAATAATAAAAATCGTAATAAGAAAAAGAACAATGACATGTAAATAGAACTCATAAATACATTGAGTAAAGATCGTACACACCTTGATTCAATGATGAGTTCGACTAGAAAAGACCACGTCGAACCTTTGGTCATTGAGGGGGAGCATTGTTCATTGGTTATTTAGTTACAATTCTCATATTTTTTAAAGTTTTCATGGCACCTTGGGTACAAAATCAACGCTAAAAGTAAATTTCATAGGGGTATGGAAGATTAACAGGTAATAATAAGCTAAGTTAATTCCTTTAGTTTGGACATCTTGATCCAACTTTTTCTCCTAGCATCTCTTCAATTTGACATTGTTATGTCCTGTGACAAATAAAAATATCAAATAAATAAAATTATTGGATATTTGTTACAACATAATTTAGAAAATTAGATGCAACCATATGCAAACCATAACATAACAAAAATATTAAATTAGGAAAATATTCTATTTTAGAGTATGGAATCCATGCCCAAAAAAGGGTTTCTCATCCTACAAATACACATAATGAGAAAAATGATCTAAGTATGTGTTCTCTTTCGAAAAGCATACATAGTCATTAAGACAAGCATCAATGTTATTATAACCAAGTCCTAATTTCTTAATTATGGCTTTCATTTTTTCAAAAGAGCTTAGCAACTCATTTCCTTTTGGGAGGACTTGTTTGAACAATTTGATGGAGGCAGTAAAAGCACCATCAGCTACCCGTATAAATACTTTGCATGGTATAACAACACAATAAAACAAAGAGTTGAAAATTCCTCACATCCTAAATGTAGGGGTTTATTCATATCCTCCACTAATTTTAATAAGGCCTTTGTTCTGCATTTTGTCCATCATGGTGTTGTGTTTGGCCCCCCATTCCATTAGGATTATAAAAACCAAAAGCATATTTCAGCATATCCTGCGTAAGGGTGGGCAACGGACTGGGCCATCCCATGAACTAAGCGGGCCGGGTCGGGCTCAATATATTTGTTAACGGGCCGGGCCGGGTTATGGGCCAAATAAGCCCGGCCCGCCCATAGCCCGCCCATTATCACCTAATGAGTGTTTTTGGTTAGTTAATTTAACAACTAATGTCCTTATTATTTTCCAATCAAGCTAAACTAGTCCAAATTTAAAGTTAGAAAATATACAACCAATTGTAATCCAAATTACAATAAGCTCAAATTCAAAATACACCATTGAACCATTCCAAATTAACGATGATAATAACTAAAAACCTTGAAAGCCATTTTAACAACCACAATTCTCACAACCAAACAATATTCTGGATTCTAGAGCAATAAAGCTAAAAACCCAACAAACTTCAAATCAAAACTTGAACAAATGAGAGAAACATGGAAGGGCAAGGGGAGGAGAAAGAACAGAATGAAACCATGAGAAAGTCCATATGTAAATCTTACTTACTGCATTCGTAAAAGCAATAGCTAATAGAAGATGATTTAACTCTCTCTCCAAATTTAACCACAAGCACATTAAATTCATCGTCAAACACCACAAAATTGACCAAACAATCAATAGTCTAACACAGCAGCAAAGGAAAAATTAATTACTATCAACCAACAGCCAAATCGAAAACCTTGCCCAGAGACTGAAACTTGCCAAAACCAAAACTCTAGCAGAAAACCCAGAAAACAATTCGAACAAATTGGACTAAATCCCATCTACAACACATCAAAATTCATCAAAATTCAACATGGGGATGACAGATGCTAACCTGTGAGAAGCAAGAAGTAGCCGCGACTCTAGCTATGAGCACAAATCGAAAAAACCTTGCTTCAACTTCAATCTATGACCAAAGAGCGGCAACGAAGAACCAGAGCAGCCGGTGGGGAAGGAAGAGAGACACAGAAGAGAGAGAGGGGGCGCGAGCTAGATACAGAGATCGAAGGAGAACGAGAACCCGAATCTGCTGGAGATTTGGAGAAGGAGAATGAGAACGAGAACCTGCTGGAGAAGGAGAACGAGAACCAGGGCCCTAAACATTACCCATTATTTGGCCCGTGACCGGCCCGATTTTTGCCCTAATTGTAAGACCCGTTAACAGCCCGGTCCATTTAAACTTTAAATGGGCCTCAATGCTTTTTGGACAAGCCTGATCTAAGCTACCCATTGGGGCCCCTGTCCATTGCCCAGCCCTAATCCTGCGTATCATGTCCCCCACTTTCTTCCCCATGGACATGATAGTCAGCATATGTTTTATTAGATTAACTTTGTTGAGCTCCTCTATGGTGAACCCATCTACTTTGAGCATAAACATTTGTTCATACCATTAAGTTTAAGGCGTTTGCACAAAATAACTGTACCATGCACATAACAATGTGTACATTGCTTACAGGGGCAATAAATCGTTCCGTCTAGGGCAGCAGTAGAGAATGCATGATCAAGAAATGCAATTAAACAATCCTCGAATTTTGGTAATGCTCTGAATGCTTTTTGGTAATTTGCCCAACTCTTGTTGCTAAAAATATCCATAGTTAAATTAGCTAAATTCTATAAAAGAGGAATATTAAGAAAACATATTAACATTATATCTCTATGATATGCATAACTAGACTTTGGAGAAAAATCTATTCGGATTATGAGATTTATAAACCGCATTATTTTAATAATACTATTATATTTTTAAACAACATTGTCAGTTAAAGGCCATGAAGATAGGACATTAACTAATAAACTACTATGACTTAACTATATATGTATCACCTCAAAAAATAAAGAAAAAAAGAAAAAAATAATGTTTAATAGTATTACTACTTGATGATTTCGAGCTTTCTTTAATATTGAAATAATTTTGAAATTTAGTATAAGAATGATTTAGTAGGATGTCAATAATGAAAAGTCGCAAATACCTTGATTTTTCAGGATTAAAAAGCTTATGTATTTCCCCTTCATCTTAAAAGAAGGAATTTTTTTGGGGGGAGGGGTAGGGTTCATTAAAAAGTATCCCCAATGAAAAATGCTTCACAATATGTGCTTTTGTCGCATATGACTATAAATAAAAGCATTTATTTTTTAAATTATAAAAAGTAAAATACAAAAATAATTTTTTCTAAATTCAACTTAAAAAATAAATTTAAGTTAAAAACTTGCCTTCTTCCATTACAGTTTTGTAATGAGTGTGGATAGCTTTGGCTCAAATGTATAGTAATGTAATGAGAGTACATGGTTTTGGCTGAAATGAATACTTGTCTTCTCACACTTATGTATGCAACACAAAATATTAATGTGAATGAAATACACCATCATAAAATTTAGTAAGAAAAAAGATAGCTTTGGCTCAAATGTATAGTTATGTAATTAGAGTACATGGGTCGTACATTCGAAAAAATACTCTTTACAAAATCTTGTAGTTCAGAGACTGATCATGGAATACAATCTATATAAATTCGAGGCGATCGTACCTAATTCGTACCTTGTACTTAAGAGATAATGAACAAATTTTGACCCCACAAAATTTATGTGCTTACCAGTTAGAGAAGTATTTTTATGTTTATTTTTAGACAAGTATTTTTATGTTTATTTTTTGGGATGGATAAATTTTAAGTATGCACAATTTAGGGAGAATCAAACTCTGATCTTATTTATAAAAATAAGTCACTATACTACTAGACTAACAATAAAGAGGCCTATTACAGATGTGTTGCTGCTACTTCTGAATCGTTCTATCATACTTTGATGAGACTAAATAAAAACTTTTACTCTTTTAAAAAAATGACAAAAAAAACTTACAATTAAACTGACCTTCATTCTCTTTGATCTGAGACCCATGCTCCTATACTGGATGAATGTAAGTTAATGAGTTATATGTATATGCTAAACTTGTGAATGCTAGGTCTATTAAGGGAATTGGTTAGGAGATCTAACTTTCCTTTTAATTGACTATATATAAATATAAGTTTGATCGTTTTATAAAACATATATTATTTATCCGTCCATAATTCCATATGATTTTCTATTATAAGATCAAAATAATTTCTATTATGACAAAATTATATAATTGGTGATTCATGCAGACCTATTACTTATGTGATTTGAGATATTTATGCAATAAGAAGATTTCGTTTCCTAGTTATTGTTCCTATAAATAAAGATTATGTGTTTCCAATTTTATTGCAAACATGAAGATATTCCGTAAGTAACAATCACCTGTGTAGCTACAATACAAATCAGAAGAAGCCATCACTATCTGCTACCCATACATTCTAATTAAGCAATTCATTAAACATAAATGTCAACAAAAATCAAAGACTTTTTTATTGGAAACATACATAATCAAAAAATAGACATTAACATTCGTAGCTAAAATGCCATTAGCAGATTTACAACTCCAAGCCAATCACCGATTTGTTAGTTATTTAACTCTTCTAGACCTTCCAAGGTTGCATTGTTATCATAAAGATTGAGTAGAAACCCACATAAAATTGAAGCAAGAGGATGAACATACTTTGACCTAACCCATATACAATCACACAACCTGTAAGCATTTAAAATGATAATTGAGTTTAGAATGTAGAAAACTCACAGTGCAACCTCAAGAATCGAAGTGCTAATGTGACAAATTGAACAACTAATCAAGAAATAAGGCAGATGTGGCACCGAAGCTATAGGATTGGATGAAATGTTGGCTATCTGAGACTTTGATTAGGGTAGAAAGGAGCAAATTGCAATTTCCCAATTAACTAATCACATGAGTGAAACATTCAAAATCATAAACACCCATATATATATTTTTATATTACAAGATTGAAGCAAAGATTCACTAAAGGATACTCCAAAAAAGGAAGTAATAATATAGCAACATCTAAAGAATGGAACACTGGTTGCCTATACAAATTGGACAAGCGAATATAAATTGGACAAGCCTAAGTGATCATGCTAAGCTAGATATTCAAATCCTATCCCTTTTAATCATACAAACACCTTATGGCAGGGGAAAAGACAAACCATGTGCCATTATAAGATTGGGTTTGAAAGCAATTAATCTTTGGGTTACTGATTTCAAGAGCAATATTACTCACAAGCATAACAAAATGAATGGAATAGAAAATAGATAATTGAAACCAGGGAACATCTAGGCATAGTACAGAAACGTACTGCACTGAACAACCTGTAATAGTTTTTCACAAGAGATACATTGCTAGCTATATATATGATGAACTTCAAACTTTTAGGACGAATAGAGAACATATAAAACAAATGTATCATTTGTTTAATGTTCCCAAGTAAACTCTGCGCCCACTACCCTTCTGCAAATTTGCCAAGCCAATATCTACTTCTTCTGCCCCAGTACTAAATCCTAACCGAATGATGATTTTTTTGGGGGGGGGGGGGGGGCACAGCATAACACCTACCCCTACTCCTAAACCATTTGAATTTCCACAACAATCTCCATTCCATTGAATTAGGAATAGAAATAATTAGTGTCTAATTGTTAATTGGCTTAGAGAACTAGAGGGAGATGAGAAATACTACTTAGAAGCAAAATAAATGGGATTAGAAAATTGTAGAATCGACTAACTTGTTGATCAAAGCACAAGGCCACTGAAGTCTGATTGAGGTCAGAGATCGATGGTGAAAAATCACTTATGAAAGATAAGAGAATTAGAAGCCCAGATCGACAGGATCTGAGGAGCACACTACTGAGGCAGAGAATCCTGGAGGACACGTGAAAAGACTAGAGGATGAAGGCAATCGTGGAGGTGAAACGACCAACTTAGGGCTTTTATTTTTTAATTTACTATTAAGGAATTATCCAAATAAAATAAAGGGGCGCCTGGATTGATTAAAAGTGTTGAAAAAGTGGCGGCTTGGATTAATATTATAGCCAAATATTAGTACACTGGAAATTCTTATTCCCCTTTATGCCAACAGGATTTTTCCTTAATAGATATAACTATTTGTACTGTAAATATTATTAAATTTATTACATACGTAAAAAGTGGTTAAAATCAAAATATAATCCTTACAGACTTATTTGTTGGGAAATATTATGTTGGCATTGCCTTCTTTTGTACCAACAGAACTAAAAAAATCTATTAGGTTTGACATTGTATTTCCAATTACTCTGAAAAATTGTTGGAACATTGTTGGCATTGATAATTATTTCCTTGGCATATTTTGTAGTCGAGGCAGAGTTAAATAAATATCCAATAGCACATGGTATAACTAGGGACAAATTGATCACGTTAGTTATGGAAGGAAATAAGAGGTAAACTACCTGTAAAATCTTTACACCCAAAGCTGTAATTAACGGTTAAAATTATAAAGATGGTACTAATGTTACAACATATGTGATAATCAGGAGTGTAGACGACTACGCCTGTCATTTTGGGAAGCTCATGATGACTTGTGATATTCAGGAAAGTTAAGATCAAACCATTGTTAGGTACTTAAAAGGGTTAAATGAGTCTGTTCGAAATGTTGTGGAGTTATAAAACTGCACTACGGTAAATGAAGTGTACATCTTAGCCGACAAAGTTGAACTCCCAATGAAAGTCAAACTCAAGAAAGAACCCCCAAGACCACCACAAAAAAGGTGTGCTTTCCACTAGGAGAGTTTACCTTCACCGTCTAAGCCACAAAACTCACTCTCGGTTCCCTCAAATTGCAAGCCAAATCCTATCAAACCACCCCTTAACCCAGCGAAGCTTCCACAAGTGGCAGTGCTTCCGACATATAGCCTCAGATTGTCGCAATAGAAAAGCCATTAACATAGCTGAATACCAAACACTTCAGGAGGCCGACTTAAGGGACGAAGGGAGTGATAAAAATACCCATCTCATAAAGCTTAAATAGGAGTGTGTGGGGGAAGTTGATAAAGGGAAACTGGTAGCCCTTCGAAGTACTTTGAGGGGTCATGAAAGCTAAAACTGTAAGGAATAAAGGCAGCATATCTTCAATACAGGAGGCAACATTATCGGCCGACTTTGTTCCCCCATTGTGGATGCAGGGATTTGTGCAAATGTGGCTGCTACAATCTTGGTTGTAGTAGCTCGAATCCAAAATCATGCTAATTTTTTAAAATTACCTTAATTTAAATGCAGTTAAGTTGGCGATTGCAATTCAATTTACCACTATATATATATACATATATATATATGTACGTACGTATGTATATGTAAATACATATACACACATATACGTATATATAAACACACACACATACATACATAGATAAATACATATATATATATATATATA